>BLKM01011744.1:3528998-3636498 GCA_013340265.1 Coptotermes formosanus
CGGAGGATGAAAGCAAAGGCACATTCTCACTTAACTGTATAAGTGCATCCAACAGTGTAACAGACTATTCTCCCTGAAGATGACCCAGCAGGGTTGAAACACGTAGGAGGTTTTTACGAATAAAGATTGTATGTATTTTGGTGCATTAGTTGGTGAATATTATTTTACAGTGTAGTCGGTTACACCGAAATGAATAATTACTCTTATGAACTACTTTATTTTGCCAATGTGGAATTTCCTGAATTAATAAAACCAGCTACTGAGTAAGTAATATTTTCTTCCGTTAAACCCACTTCTCTTACTCTCTTAGTCCTTATTTACATCAAATATGTGGCACTTTGTGAAGAATGCTCCAGTAATTTTTAACACATTAGATTAAAAATAGTGACATACGTAAAATAATTATAATTTCTCAATAGTCTTCTAAGACACGTTATTAATTATGAATATTCTCTCTTAGGGATTCCACTCAAAATCGGCCAACATTATCGACAGAATATTTTGGATTACTGGATAAATTATGGATCGAGTTTAAGCAAATATAATGGCTTCTTACGGGACGAAAAAGGATGTCTTCAATCTAATGATACCGATTTTGTAGCAGTAGAAGAAGCAGACATTGGAAGAACCACGTCATTTCCAAAGATTTTACTAATCGTGTTCGGTATATGCTTGCTTCTTATAAACATCTGTGCTTACGCAGGTCTCTATAACCAACGGCGGAAGTTGCGAGCGCAAGAGATGCTCATAAAAGCTTTTTATTCTGAGGCTGAAATTACAAACAGTAAGGTTATGTATGTTGAACAGAGCAGTGGGAGACGTGAACCCGAAAACTTACCAGCTTTGGGAACAGTCAAGAAGAAGTGTAATAGCAAAGGAATATTACAAAGCAATTGTGAAGGTCAGTATGAGAGGGGCAGAAACAGAACAGCAGAGGACATAAAAGGAGATGATTCTGAATCATGTCGTTGGAAAATATCCAGACAGTGCAGTGCAAGTACTATGGACACAAATACCAAAGTAAGGCGGTGGATTGAGTATGAGTTGAAACACATGCCCTCGCCACAGCCACAAAGTTCACGAAGTACACCCTTTGAAGCAGCAGACCAGAAAAATGTTCCCACACCACAGGAATCCAGCAAGATCCATTTACCTAGAAACGACCTATCACAAGTACTTGTAATACCTATCATCCATCAAGACCAAAATCCCAGTTCTTCTACCACTTGTAAACAAGTTGCAACGATAGATACTGTTCCGAAGAAAATGGCGAAAAAGATGTCAGTAGCTGTGGATGCTACACCCAGTGCCAGGATTGCAAGCATGTTGTTCAAGACTGTGAATGAAATCAGCGGGGACGCGGGTATCCAGGCATCACAAGGAAAGTTGTGCTCAGAGAAGGCTGTTCCCATAGGACCAGAGTCTTATGACGTTAATTCAACGCTTGTGTCTGGCCTTGTTTCCCAAGAAGAACCAAGTAATAGTCGCACTTTTGAACACTTTCAGTCAGAGAAAAACGCCCTACCTCAAGAAAACCCTCTTGGTACCAACGTAGCAAGTCATTTAAGGAGTGTAACCCATCACATCTCTTCTAAATTTGGGTCTTCTGACACTAAAAATAAAACTTTAAATGAATCCCCCATGGAGTTTCGTCCGAAGAAAATTAAAGTGCATGGAACCAAGAAAGATGTTGGAATTAACACAAACCTAGAGGTGTCTCTACTGGAAGGGCTGGAGAACACAACGTGTGTACCATTAAGGGAAAATGCTGCAGATACTAATGAAATATTACTTACTCTTAACTCTCCGAAAAATAGGTATAGAAGAATGGAACCTGAAGTTTTGTTTCCTGAACAGAATGCAGTAAATGAGCACGAGGAGCAGATAAGTTTTGGAGAAGGATTTGCGTTAATTCGGACGGTAGTTCATAGGAGGCAGTCTCTTTCTCCTCACATGTCTTGGCCTCCCGCCAACCAGAGACAGTCTGCAATAACAAAACGTATAAATCACAATAATAAATCAACGCGCCTTTCACGTTGGATAAATCCATCCACAATGGGCTGTCCGAAACCAAATACGAATGAACCACTAGACAAACTTGAACACTCATTTGAAGGAACCGGCTCGACAGCAGCATTACCTACTGATGGAACAAACGTGCATACTGCAGGACATCCGTCAACACTTACATGTCTTCGTCAAGAACCAAAGGATACACTCACTTCTGAGGTCGCTGTTGAAGAACAGTTAGTGGACAAACAGGATCAATTACGTAAGGAACTACCAACAGCTACATTATCACCAAGAAAACTGCTGGAAACCGAAGCAGAGACTGAAGAGCCACTACTTCGAAAAGCCAGATTGTGTAAAAAAGGGGCACAAGCGAAGGTGTCGGTGGGAACATCGACGAATTCTCTGATACGGTCCGAAGAAAACAGCACGGTAAGAAGTTTAAAGAATAAAACTGATGGTAAGAATCAAAAGGGTAGAGGAAATGGTGAAAGCTCAACTTTTGAAGACAAAGGCTAAGCTGATCGTAAATTTATTTGTACTCAAGGAGACAAAACCCAGGGATAATTCTTGTTACGTTTATGAAATTAGATGTCGCTTGGAGAAAATAAAACGTATCACAAATATTGAATATGTTTCGACATATATGTTTCATCGTGCCTTCAACAGATTTGCGTAGCAATTTTTATGCTGCGTCGGCGACTCCGTCAACTTAAACATCGCTTCATGAATGTTCCAATAGTTTTATGCCATTAGCGTCTGCTGTGTGAGATTAAACCTATGCAGTCTGCTTATAATAACCCTAACTCCTGGGCACAATGAAAAGTCGAAGAGCTGTCCAACGAGGCCCCCCCTTTTACATAAATTTCAGACAGTCTAAAAGTTTACTCTTTAGATGGTGCTGTTTGACCGTGTGTTGTGACTGTTAGACGAGGACACAACAGGTTAATTTTTTTTTTGGCTTGGTTATTCTGTGTGACAACACTGTCGCTATAATAATAATGCAATCCATCTATGTCTATATCCTGAAAATACGCTACACTTTCAGTGAGCAAGCCATGTTGTTTTTTATTTAGTTACATGTGTTGTGTATAGAATCAACTGCTTTATGTTATGTTGTATTTAAGATATTTGTACATCAGAAAACATCATATCGTGTTAGTTTTATTCATTTTCTGTAATATGATATTATTTTCATTTCCTCCCTTTTTTGTAATTTTTTTGCATGGTGGCTTTCATGTATTTGTGAAATATAGAATCGCAAAATTTACAGTAAGATAAATTTTAGCAACACTCAACGCATTATTTTTCATTCAGTAATGGTAAAAGCAGCACTCCTATGTCACTGATGATTTTACAAATAATATCACGAAAAACTGTGGGATTAATTTTCACAAATGTAAAATAGTTACAGCTGAAGGGTTGTATTAGATAATGCCTTCAATACGTCCAAAAGTGTTGCTATAATTAATAATGGTTGATTTACGTTTAATTCAGGAATGTAGTGCATTTCTGATTGAAGCTTACAATGCAAAAAAAAATGGTAAGTATTTTTGACTTTGCGGTAACAGAAAGACTGTCAATACAGGCGAGTCGAATTTTTGTAAATAAGAGTTCTTACTGATCCTGAGGTGAATGTGTCTGTTGAAACCAGTGAGAATAAAGTGACTGTACCACTGGCTTCATTGCGTTGCGTTGCATTTCCAGAACTTAAACACAAATGCCTAAAATCTTAACACGCCATCGTTCACATAAATAGGCTTTCACATGTCACTGGTTAGGAAAACGGCTCACAAGTATTTTTACATTTATATATTGAATATATACAAAATAAATGATAGCATTTAACATTAGAAGTTTTTTGCTATTTCGTGTTATTGATAATTTCAATATATGAACATATATTACAGAGATTAAAATTTTACAGTTCTGTCTTATTCTTTACATGTCTTCTGTATATATAGCTGTACAATCACAATGTAATTAATGTTAATTGCACGTCCCATACTTTGTTTAATGGAAAAAAAAAAGTTTTTGAATAGAGTCGAACTCGGTTATAACGTCATGAAAGGAACTGAATATCTTGTATCGTCATAAACGAGTGTTGTTATAACCGAGGAGTATAATGTTATGGTTAAGGGTGAGGAGTTAATTGGTAACACAGAAATATGACGCTACAGACGAGGTGTCGCATAAACCAGTGTCGTTACACCCGCGTTCAACTGTATAATTTTGCAGTATTCCTACTGGTTCTAAGGCTCCTAAGTAGAATTTGTATTACACTTTCCCTTACATATTATATAATTCGTACCCAAAGATTTTTCTGTAGACTGCAGACTGTATAGAAGTAAAAGTAAGCATCGCTTGTGATGTTCGTGGAGTTCTCACGTACAGTTAATGCCATGGAAGAGTAAGATTGCTGAAGGTAATGTACTAAATACTAGGTTCATTATCTCCCAGTGAGTAGCTGCTGTTTAGATGACCAGTTAATCACTTGCAAACCCTGGGTTAAATTCCTGACAAATACCTCAATTGGAGGAACGACGGTTGGCGTAAACAAGAACGTATGGAAAATTTGGTGTTAGGGAAACCGGGACAGTGCTAAAGGTCAACAAAACGCAAATTTAATTTTCATGTACTCAGCATAAATTCCATAATTATACTAAGAGTGTGATTTTGTGCGTTATGGCACCGTGCAGTCTGTTGAGTTTATGTCACAACCCGAGTAGGTGGACGGACGTTTTCACTAAAATTTCAGTAAGAACTTAAAATACTATACGGTGTCACAACATACAATATAAAAACCTAAACCTTCGCACACTTTAAAGCATCAAATTCTGTACCTAGTATTCTTATAAATGTGTTTAAAATAGATTCAGCATAAAAATATGTCAATTAAAATAGCTTCTGTATTAATCCGGTAGCTGGAATAATGCTGCCCATTTCAAATACACCTCTTTCCCCAGCAAACGTGGATTGCTGTTACAGAGGCCACCGACTTTATTTGTGTACACTCAGATCAAAGGAGGCGGGTACGTAAAAGCAAACACCGCTGTTCTCAAAATTAATTGCAAGTGGAGAAAAACGTAAAGTTGAAGTCCAAGGTAGGCAAAACCGCAGGTGAAAAACGGTTTCAGTTGAAAGCATGTGTAAATAATAATGATGGATGGCCTGTGACTATCAGATTGGCAAGATTACATGCTGAAAAGTTTAATGAGTGGGTCGTACAAAGAGGGTGGTTGAAGGAATTTATGTGTCGAGGCCCTAATGGCAAGGTGTGGGGTTAGAATTTAGCTATACACTAAGTTAGTAGGTTGCGCGTGCCATATTTCTGTCGGTTCTCCCTAACGTAGCAAACAATTGTGAATGTTAACTGCGAACAGGCTAAGCTTGTACTGCACCTGAATACCAAAGTAGCACAAAGCAACAGGCATGTACATTGAAGAATATAACCTCAAACGTCTCTCGTTGGAAGGGGTTAGAACTACGCTGAACTGTTACGTTGGGAGTTACAGAGCTGCAAGAGGGAAGCATGCAAATGAATTAATGTCAGAGTATTAGGGGAAATGGTAAACGCGTTTTGGGCCTAGTTTGAGTTGAATTTAATCGAAATTGTAATATTTGTTTTAACTGATATAAATTAACCGCTTATCCTTTAGATACCTGTAAATTTGCTTTGTAGTTTTCTTGTCATTACGAAGACGTCTGCCTCTTTCAGAATATCACGCCGAAGAGTTGAACACCAACGTCCTTTTCGTAGTAAATAGTATCAGCATTTCCCAGTACATTCGTCACCATTCTTGGACTAAGTTAAGAAGTTTAATGTGTTCCATGTCCGTGCACTATATTATACAAAAACACTAATCACCGACAAATGCACAAAGAGAGTTTTATCATCAATCGTAACACACTCCTACATGTTTCGACCCTGCTGGATCATCTTCAGGGAGAACTTTTTGTTATCGTTACACTAGGGTTGCACTTTATAGCTGAGTGAGAATGTGCACTAGGCCGGGACGGCAGAGAGTTCACGCCTACAAAAACAACGCAGTACACAGTCAACAGCACATCTCACTCAGCTATAAAGTGCAACCCTAGTGTAACGATAACAAAAAGTTCTCCCTGAAGATGACCCAGCAGGGTCGAAACATGTAGGAGTGTGTTACAATTGATGATAAAACTCTCTTTGTGCATTTGTTGGTGATTAGTGTTTTTGTGTAAGTCAAGAAGGTTTTATGTTTTGGTTTACGACAGCAGGTAGACTAATACGTTGGTACCAATACACCAGACAGCTTGATGTCATGAACCACACCACACTATGAGTTTTCACTGTCGTAAAGACGGTATATATCATAGAAGGGGCTGGTATTTGTGCAACAAGCAAACATTTTCACGTGGTGAGGGGTAAACTAGTTTACCAAGAATCTGAGAAAATTTGTGGCCTCCGTGGTGATACAAGTCTAAAGGTAGCGTATTTAATCCCTGTGTCCAAATACATCTTATTGAAATAAAGTTCCATCTTTTACTAAACGGCACCAGATTAAGGCCAGTGGATCGTGCCATGAACCAGCCGCCATATTTCATCTATTTACTGCATGGTATAATGTGAGGCACGTGACTGAAATACTGCCCGTTTCGGGAGTCGAACCCAGAGCATCATTTGTAACTAGTCAGTAAGTGTACTGACTTATGAGCTCCGCCCAGATGCTGCTTATTTTGATGTATGTCTACAAATCCGCAGTAATAATTAACCTAGCGACTACGATTCCAGGCAGAGGAACGTAACACTTCTACCCAATTCTTACATTTTATGAAACCGTCCACCACTTATCCTGTACATAGAGTCCCAGTCATTTTAAGGCCCTAACTGGCTCCAAGTAACAGTTTATGTCCACGTATTAGTAGTCACTGAGCCAAAGAATTTCCACGCTTTTTTTTAAATGATCCATAAGCGCGCATTAAGTAATTACATATAACAAAACCACAAAATGCACGTAAGTGTATGACAGTATATCATGCACACCGTATACCTTCTACAAATTTCGAGCACTCATGTGGCCATCTTTAGGGAAGTCCACGTCTCTGAAGATAGCCACATGACTGGCCGAAACATGTAGGAGGTATATAGTGTGTCATATACTTTCATGAACTCACGTGCTTTTGTTAGTTTTGTTATCATATCTAAATTCCCTGTTGTTATTGTATTTCTCCGTTCTGTAGTGTCTTTATGTTGTTATTAAAATATGTAACCCAATTTTCCACTTTGTAGCGCATTAAAATCAGAAAAAATTAATTGTCCTCATGTATAAAATTGACGTTTATATTGGACCAATCTCAGCTACAACAAAAGCTCCCCACGTATTATGGTGTTTATATCTTTGTGAAACATGTCAACGATCATCGCTTTGCCATTGTAAATACATGTGACAACACGACTTAACTCTGTTACATGTTGCATATAGAAAACTGGACAAGCAAATATTCTTTGCCAGTATGTTTAATGCTATCGACTGTGATCTGTATTCTCTACACTGTACGTCCTTATAACTTTGCGTGCCATATTTCAGGAACCCCAACGCGCCACACCGCCAGATGTACCTCACCCGGCATGACCTTGAGTGGCCGGAGTATGACGTTTCTAACCAAACCTACCTCAGTCTAGGTAAGTAATGACCTACAGTTAAATTCCTAAATGTGTAAATGCAGTCTTTATTTGAAAAAGGCCAATACTATAGGAGTTTATTGGGAGCAGTGTTAGGCTACGGTTGTAACAAGGCATAGTGTGTATCAGCCTAAGGATGGAACGATCCACACTTCTGTCATTCTGGGTAAGAACAATCGACGCTGATTGTTTTATAAATTTACTTTCATCACTTACTTGAATCTGTCGAATATCATCGGTCTTTGTAGCCGGAGTAGGACGATAACAATCTTTCTAAGTAAGTAATGATGTTGCTGTGTATATTCAGCCATTATCTTACATTTTGTGTAGTACTATTGACGACAGTGCTTCGTGTGCATTTAGCGATATTCATTGTAAAAAGAACTATCAAATTTTATTCCCGAAAGATATTTTCTGCAAAAGTGTCTGGTCTTCTTATTCCTTGAATAATATTTATCGTACATAAATTAGAATTTGTTTGCGAAAATTTAAAAGTTCTTGCTTCAGTAGTAGCGGCAGTAGTAGTATTATTATTATTATTATTATTATTAGTAGTAGTAGTAGTGATTACGATTTTGGTGGTAGCGGTGGTGGTTGCTATTGTAGTATTTGGCTACGCTGTGACTGTAGTAATCATAAAGCAGCAGTGAAGTATAAAAATCTCGATTTATTGAACAAGAAATTAATTAATTTTTGTCTTTGTAAGTTTTCGTATAAACAAAACAATGTACAAGCAGTTCCAAATAAACTTCATAATGCAGTGGGACTCTCTTACCAGGAAATTCAAATTCGACTTAAGACGTCTTCTTCACACGCGCTGCAGATTAATGTTTGTCTCTTCCGAGTTTATTTCTTGCCATCCATTTATACTGTGAGATTTTTCTGCCAATTAATTAATCCCTGGCTGTATGGGATGTGACGTCGAAGCTATGGACTGCATTTAAATGTCATAACTTTTTGTATTACATGTGTAGAGGGGTTCAGTGTGTTTATTCTTGGCCATACACAACATTCCAATATCACAGAAGTTGTTACAAGTAAGTGCTGGAACCAGGAGTCAGCCTAAAATGTACAGTTCCATATCAGTGCATTGATTCATGTAACTTTTTGCTAGGAATTCCACCGGAAATTGGCCATCACTATCGACAGAACATGATGGACTTTTGGAACAATCGTATACCTCATATATTTGAAAATCTACCCCCAAATGAATCTGAAAATCCTGCTGAAAGACCTGAAATTCTACCGCCAGATGAACCACTTCCGAAGGAACCGCGGTATTACAGCCCTCTGGGAGGAAAGGAAAATAAGTGGTCCAGATTTCCTCCTCTTCAAGGTACACATGCGCCAGCTGTATTTGGAAATGTTGTCAAGAGCGGAGGCGAGAAATCAAGAGCTACACCTACAGTATTCCTAGGCGTTGACAGGGAGTTTGGTTCACGGTTTGCCGACAAGAACACTCCTGGGGCCGTAGAACAGCCACAGGAATTAGAGACTGGAAGCTCATCTTCATTGGCCATGAGTATAGTGATCGTGATTGGAGTGTGCTTGCTTCTAGTAAATTTGTGTGCATTCGCTGGTCTCTATTACCAACGTGACAGACTTAAAGTTCAAGAGAGATTGATGAAAAAGCGCTATGAAGATGTAGAACCAAGAAACGACGATGAACTTTGTACGAATCGAAGAAAAGATGAAGAGAATGACGACGTAAGCAAGACAGCGATAAAAATGAACGAGATAAAAGCTAATAATAAAAACAAGAAAAATGAACAGAGTGGAGAAGAGATGTATGAAGCTGTGAGAAGTAGAGGAAAGACACTGGATGGTCGAGAAGGTGCAGTGGAGGAAGGAGACGGCGGAGCAAGCAGCTTTAAAAGATGGCGTCTGTCGAGGCAGTGCAGTGCTAGTACGATGGATCCCCATACGAAAGTAAGGGAATGGATTGCACACGAAATAGTACACAGGTGTTCTCCGAGGTTTTTAAGACGCACAAAAGTTCAAGTACAACAACAAACAAATCGACCAATACTGCAGAAAGATAGCAGTCTCGATACGTCTATAGACCAACTATCATCGGCAGTTATGACAACAGGAAATCGTGAACCAAATACAAGCTCACCAGCCTTGTCGAAACCAACTACGACAACAACACTGCAAAGGGCAAGGGTCAAAAAAGTGTCCGTAGCTGTCGACGCCACCCCAGCCGCGCGAGGTCCAAGCGTTTTGAAACAAACACCAATAGAACAGATGAGTAAATCCATGGAAGAGCTTGGTGGAGACAAGTGCATCTCAATAGCTGCAGATAAAAATAAGCCTATGCTTAAGAGATCAGAAACCTGTAGAGAGAGTTTAGTTAGTTCATCCCTATCTCCAGTTCCTTCACACTCGCCGCAAAGAGATACAGTACTCAGAAGAAGCACCACGAGTATAAACTTTCAGGTCTGTCAACCAATTCTGAAGAAGCAGAACAATGGTCTGAACATTGTCCATCAACATTCAAAATCAGATCCTGTGCCCCATACGACTAGTTTCATGCCACAATGTGCAGCTCACACAAGTCAGTCACAAGGTCTTATTCCACATATTTATGACATAACAGTAGACGCGAAAGGAGGGTCTTCCTCACAGATCTACGCAGAAGGTTTGCCAGTCAAACAAATGAAAACTTTCCCAACGTCTGGCACTCATGTAAAATTTAAAACTAACGCCCCCAAAAAAGACGTTGGAATCACAGCATCACCCGATACAGACCGCCTGAAGGATATCAATGTGACTTGTAGAGACAGCAATTTTAATGTTGATGGAAAAATACCAACTGCAGATCCTCTCACGAACATTCAAAGAAGAAATTTTCCCAAAGTGTTACCAGATTTGCCTCCTGGACCAGATGCATGGGTACAGAATCAGAACCAAATGAGCAGTGCCGATCGGGACTTGAAACCTGTTCAGGCAGTCGCTGCAAAACGGCATTCTCTGCCACCTCCATCGCACCTGCTTGTCGGCATCCTTGCACAGAATAACGACGCTGTATCATATTCTCAGCCAAGCACTCCAACAGGAACTAACCAAAAAGACATTCATACACAAACTCAAGCTGGTAGAGTACCACCACCTCCTCCGCCAAGAATATCGTCTACACTGGGAAGGAAGCCAAATAATACGACGCCGATAACACCACTAGAAACTACACAGGGCTCTTCGAAATTAAAAACCACAGGGTTAACATGCTCCCCAACCTACCATCAAAAACCAGAACCAAGGGTTATTATTAAACCTACTAGTGTTTCCCCTGTAACACGTAATCCTTCTGTAACACATCAAAACAAAGCTAAGCAGCAGATACCAAGGGTTACCCCTAACACGGGGGAAGATTATCCGCTGACAACCACCACTCTTCACCAAACTGGTATCAGCTCCCCTGCTTCGTCACTAAGTAGACAGACGGGTCCAAGGAATGAGCAAGAACCACAGAGACAAAATGCGCCAACTTCAAAGACACAGCCTGAGGTGCACAGAGCTGCAGAACTAATTCCGAAGCAAGATATTTCAGCAGCTACTCCACCACATAAAATACCAGAAAATAAATCGATAGACACTACATGCACCCTTCTGTCAGCCGAAGATACGAGCTCCAATACTGGTACAGTCAAACGTGTCAAGAAAAGTAATCAAACAAGTGCCTACAATCCTCAAGCAGCAACTCAACCCGCGAATAAAATATGTAGTGTACCTAAGGGATGGTACGCACAGTACAACCAGTCCTTCCTCTCAAAGACTAAGGATAGTGATAATTAGGCCAATTTTATCAGATAGGATTCCCAGATCCCTTTTAATATAAACACATTTGTTCTAAGAGTGAACAAAATGAGAACTGTAAGAGATGGTGCGACGGCAGCAGTGGTATGTGAGACCAGTTTAAAGAACATGTATTGTTCTTGTATGTGACTGTCAGCCCAAGATAGTGTTTACAGTTTGGAGTAGTAGTGGAAGGACTGTTTTTGTCTAAAATACCATTACATCAAAATATACGATCAGAATACTGTAAAGTGCTGAGGGCTCGTTCTTACTGAACACACGTAGAAGCTCAGGTCCAAGGAGGCATTGGTACCTTCACTTAATCGTCTAGTGACCTATAAGCATTCATTTTACAGAGTACACATACTGACTATGGATATATGAGAATGACCGTGTTCTGCGCCGATTCCCGTTTTATTGCTTGATCGAATTCAGTGAGATTAGACGTACATGCTGCTCTAGATTGAGGTGTTCTAGTTGGATATAGATGTAATGTGTAGCGTATACGGTTTAATCACAGTTGATACTCGTTACAAAATTTGTATCAATAGTCTTGCTACTCTTAAGTAATCAGATAAATATAGCAGAGGCTTGTTCTTTGCAACACAGAAATTCTGTAACTGATAACTTTGCAAACGCTAGAAATATTTTATCACCAACACATATCTAAGACACAAAACTTTAGAGAGTCTTTGAGAAAAGAATAAGTATTGTAAACATGAGAAACGGGACGCTAAATACAGTTAGAATAGTACCTTAAGTCACGTTTAATCGATCTTAACGTAACGGATGGTAAACAATTTATTTTCTATTTTAATGGGAGCGATATTACGTAATATTTTGCTTGAAGTATCAACATGTAATTTTTGGGTAAAATATCTATTACTAACCTTCTTCTACAAGTATTTAAATGGTAATGGAAGAAAACAAACAAGATCTGAATAAAACTAATTTGTCTTGAAAGTTTACTTTCTGTAAAATAGAAGTACTAATTTGAAAGTCTGTCACAAATTTCTGCATCCGAATGACCGGCAAACTAAGCTATTTACAAGGTTGTGCGGTTTCTTGAACTTTGTAATTGTTGTAACGTGCAGAACACAGTAATTATTTTCTCACAAATGAAGGAAATTCTTTTTCAGTACACATGCAGCACTCTCAGTATCAGCAAAAGTACAAACATAGATGCACAGAACGTTAATGTTCGATACTTCGTAGTTGTGGGACCATTCACTATTCCGAAGTGAGTACGCTAATAGTAGGCGATTTATGAATGTTACTAATGCAATCTTCTGGGATGTGACGCACTGTAATTTTGCATATAGTAACATTTCAGATTAATCTGCTGCCCACTTCCCACCCTCTTCAGGGCAATTTTTACCCTAAAATTTGGGGTAGGTCCTTCCTCCAAAAGGTGACATTTACCAGTCAAAAGCGCAGGGCGTCACATACAAGAAGTCACTAATTTTCACACCCACCGCCGTGAGAACCTCAAATTTAACAGTACATTAAGTGTTAATATAATTTACCGTGAGCTTTTCCGTCCTCAGCAATTCACCGACAAATAGAGTATTCAATCATCGTCAATTTTTTTGCCGTTTGGTCTTCTGTGTAACTGTAAATAATTTATTACCAGAATTATGTACCTGCGTATATTACATTCATAGATTCTATGTGTTCAGTTTTATTTAAATTGTTCTAGATAACATCTACCACATATTATCACTCAAAGTTTGCCAGTAGCTGGTAGGGAAAAGGCATTTTATGAAATGTTTACATTTACTAAATATAGTTCACATACAGGGAAATTGTGTTATTGTTGAAGAAAAAATATGTCCACCTCTTACATAGTGACGACTAAAACAGGAGGCGTTTTATATTTGAAAAGGCAACAAAAATGTGCTATAATGAGTGCTTAACTTACATATTTACAGCAAGAAATAGAAGTACCTGCAGTAAGTTAAGGTTGAACATATTAGTGTTATTTTGAATTCTATCCCAAAACACGTCAAAATTTCCAATTAACACTTTGTTAATGCTGTAACGGGTTTGGGGTATATTCATTAACTTCCATGTCAATTTATACGTATTTAGCGACCACTTATTTGTAAAAATCGTCTGTATTAAAATGTAATTAAACAAGTCACTTGCATACTTAATATTTTTACACATCTGTCTAAATACTGAAAAAGTCATTTATATTAATTGGACGATAGTCACTGGTTCTCGGTAACTCCATATCCAAGAATGCGAATGGCTGAAGTTGAGCTCTCGCTCTGCAAAACCACTCTCTTGACAGGGAGGAGATTGATTTTGTATTCTTTTTTCATTAATTTTGAAACAGATGTTGAAGACAAAATTTGGCAAGATGGTAGCTGCAAGATAGCGATTCTGTAGTGTCAGCCGCATGGTCGACGATTAGTTGGCAGGTTTTAATTACAATAAAGTAAGTTTAAAGCAACTAAAGTTTCTAAAATTGATTAGAAAATCTAAATTAACTTATAGAAAGTTTGAAAAAGATCGGGTAATTATTTTTTCTATTATGTAAATGTAAATCTGTTACTGTAAATATTTACGTGTAATGTAAATGGGACTAGGAGAGTAGACGTGCCGTGCTAGTTTATTATATTGACCTACGTTTTAATGATGGTGACACTAATTACAGAAACAAAGGTACTCAACCTTATCATTTCCTCTGACAAATGTCGCAACCATATGGTTTAGAACCACTGTTTCTTCATATAAAATCCCGGTCCACAGTAATTAACGCTACAAGAATCCTTTTATTGAACACACCCTCATGACAGGCGTTAATTGTCAGGTGACTAAAACAGTCATAAATGAAGACGGTGATTTTGTGTAGGCTCTGTAGCTGGCGTCGAGGTATATATCACTAGTAGCTAAATCCTGTTAAGAAACACACTGTAATTTTAAGAGGGAGTAAGAAACATGCATTTTTTAACATTAATACTTAATTAAACTTCAAGAAATTCGTAAAATAGATGCAACTGATAACGTAGAGATAGCGTTGCTATATATACCAAATTGCATATTAAATAAAAATGTTGCGTATATGAGATGATGATGATGATTTTATCAGCTGAAATTCTGGGGTTACATTTGCGTAGTAACGGTATCATTTGCAGAATCTCACTAAATAGTTCTATAATAGATTTAAAATGCGTGGCGGAAGTAGCCATAATATTTAAATCTCTTTACATAAATGAGTGTTTTTAATATTTAAATTTGTTGTATATGCGTAATGGCAAAGGTATTTTTTGAATACTGTTGAATTTTGGTAAAAAGCACATAATGTGTCACATTTATGTTTCATTTATTAACACCATACGATATCTCTATATTTGAGAAGTCTCTTGTAATGGTCACGTCACAGTAACGTACTTTATGGAAGTGCGGATTTTTTAATGAATCCTTGAATAGTGCTATGTTTGCGTCAGGTAGGTAACGTAGATTAATTTAAAGTGTACATTATTTTATCGGTCTTATGTGCCATGTTACCCGACATACGTGTTGCATGTGTTCTCGCACACAACTATTTGTATGTGTGTTTTGTATAATAATACGTAGAAGAATTTTTCATTCAAAATTCAGTATTTGAAAAGATCGCTTTCTTGGTATTGTGTGGACGACGCCAATTTCACTTAACCATGTTTTAAAAATTTGCAGATAATGCCACAAAAAGTAAAATTAAATTTAACGTATGGAGACAGAATAACACGCGAACACGTTTTAATAATTTACAGTTGTCAGCTTGACGGGTAGAGCTTTCCATTTAAAGTCACATTTTCAGCATTTTAAAAAGTATGATTTTTTAAACTTTGAATTCTGGTTATTTTCCTTGTTTTAACGTTATCTGTTTACGCTTTTATACAACACTACTGCACTTAGGAGAAAGATTGACTTATATCCTTGTGAAACAACTTGGAATGTGTCAGACGTGGTACAATTTCTAGTAACGTATCAAGAGAAATTTTAGTAAAATTTCCAAGAAAAGAGTCTTTCAAATTACATGGTGAGCACAAAATATAAAGGCGAAAGGTAAACTGTCGATCAGTGGGTGAGCACTAAGCAGCTGTATATCAGTGATCAGCAATGCTTTATCTCTGGTTCGTAAAGCATTCAGCAGTTTATTCTAAAACGCCTCACGTAACTGATTGTACCAACAGAGTTGTGTATAAACAATGCGTAACCCACATTTTGTAAGGGAAGCAATTAAGTTTCTTCACACGTAACATCACTTTTCACTTTACTGTGTGTGTCAGTGTCGGTCAGAGATGTGTCAAGTGTAACACATTTAACTTCTTTCTTGTATACATTTTATACTGATTCTGTCTGATGTATCTGTGTACAATAAATGTGTAATTAAGTAGTATTTCTCACAGTCATGTTTAGTGCGAGGAACACTGGCGTCATAATACTTCTGGTGGTAATATTTTTATTAATATAGAAATGTAAGTGTAAAATTTTGTTATGTAAGAGATTTTATATCATATTGTGTATTATAATATAAAATGTGTTAAAAGTCATGACGTTATAAACGTGTAACAGCAAAGATGTGTTCCACGTTGCAATATGTATAAATATGACTGTACTGTTGCTGCACTTATATTTTGCTTTCTCGGTTTTAATCCCTTTATTTAAAAGTATTTAACTTACCTACCTCATCTCTCCTACTTCTCCACTGTTCTAATCCTTCACAGTTGCGAAGTTGCCTCATCGATTCGTCAGCAGTATGAACATGTGAGTGTTTTTGAGTACCTGAAAGCTGCGTATCAACACTGGCCGTCGTACAACTGCACGAATCAGATTGCGTAACGAAAAGGACGCATACAGATATTCGTCACATTGTATACAGCCGACTGCAGATCCTTGAACTTTGTCGAAGTCTGAGTATTCTTCGTAAAACATCGCCAAAACAGAACACACGATGAACACACTGGATTCTACAAGAATGCTCAAAATCGGCTTCTTATTCTTCAACGCTGAGGTGCGGCTGCTCCGATAGGAGTCGAAACATTTTAAAAGGAGCAGTGTTTCTTGTTTCGTTTAACATTTGATCAGCTGCATGTATCTGCAGGTAGATGGAGTGATACTATTCAGTTGGATCCTAAGTAAGCAAGATATGAGAATGGTGGCCGAATTCAACTGGACGTGTTTAAATCCAAATGGCGGTCGTTGTGTATATTCGAACCAACTTCTGTGTTCCAAAAAATAAGCAATACCTTCACCAGCGTACCAGTCAGAGGCTGCTAAGCGTCAGAAGCAAGGCCCAGTTCTGCTGATTTCTTTGCATAAAAGCTGCGTGGCTATACATTACCAGGTAATAGTGTTATTACGGATAAATTGGTCAGAACGTCGATTTAAGCAGTCGTAGCCTATTTTAAGTTTACATAGGCCTATTGATAGTAAGTGGGAACACACAGGGTATCTAGGATGTTCGGAGCTGAGGGCGGAGCGCTGCGTCGTTACGTCGGAGCAAGGTTTGGCAGTGACCGTTTGTATCTGTTTGTTAATGTGGACACTTTGCTTGCATGTGTTGAGCATACATAACGAATGTGAGAGGTTTCTACTGATCGGACTCGCTTATGTAAAATCCTAGATAGTGGCTAAATATTCGCACCATATACATATCGCTTACAGAATACTAACATAAAGACTGGGAATGCACATACTAATGTATTATTGAGGTGCGTTCGCGTAACTAGTTTTTCCGTTGAAAAGTAATGACTATTACATATTTTGAGTGGGTATCTGTAGCCTTGGTTATCCAGTATGCTATGGACATACGTCACGTTACTTTGTCATCTGTGGCCTGTCTGCATATACCACATTCTTCCACATTATCTCATAAACGGCACGATTTTCGAAAAAAAAAAAGCATTATTGAATATAAAATGGATATTTTGATTCTCTCAACCTTTTTCTGAAAAGTGTCTCGTTATAGGAAGAAATGAGAGGTATTATCTTAAGTGTACATAAGTCTTCGTGTAAAGTACCCGTTATTCTTGTCAGATTTTAATGAAAATTGCATTTTCTCGACAGATTTTCGAAAAATCCTCAGACATCAAACAACACGAATATCCGCCCAGTGGGAGCCGAGTTGTTGCATGCGGACAGACAGACGGACTGACATACATGACGAAGGTAATAGGCGCTTTTTGCAATTTTGCGATGGCGCTTCAAAATGCGTTATGAATTCCAGAATATGATAAGAGTACCACCACGAGGGCTAACTCCGAAGAAATCGGCTTATTTGTTTTCCACTTGACAGAGATCGGTTATGCAGTTAGTTCCGTGTGTTACGATTTTTATGTATCTCAGATGCAAACAATTTCTTTTTTCAATTTTATAAATTGCTGTATATTACATAATGTGTTTCACCTAAACTGAGTTTAGTCGACAAAATATGCCGTCTTATCGCAAGTGTTTATGTACTCCAGTTGATTTGAATTACTTTCGTATGAGCCAGTTTCAGTTTAGTGTCAGGTTATTTTTAATTTGACGTCTTGAAACGAAGTAGTAAATGAATTACGGATGAATCGAGTTCCGCGCATGCTTGCAGTTGAAAGGAATGCATCCAAATTTTCAAAATTCTGCCCTATAAACTGTAGGGAAAAAAACTGTACATGAATTTCAGGGACTAATATTGTTGAAATAGAAAGTACGATCCGTCTTTATAATAGGTTTTACTTTTGTATGTATTTATTTAGTACTTATGTCCCTTTAGATGGTAAGGATGCCTTTGTTTAGTGGGAGAGAGCAGAGGGTGTATACTCTGTCAGTGACCGCCTTGGGCTGCACATCTCAAGCGCTTGGCTTTGTACCCTAAGAGCTGTGCGGGACATGCTGATAGTTCTGGATTGTATATAGTTTAATAGGCTGTTTAGCGTCAACCTATGACATTTGGAACTGTCAGGTGGCTGTGCGAGTACAGTGATAAGTACCACAACGTACCTTAGGCGAGACTGTATTAGATGTTGCCATTTGCTCGAAGGAGATTTGACTACATTAACCAAGACTCTGAGTTATGCAGTATTAATCCGATTTCCACTATAAATTTCCATGTTGAGGGTGCCTAGTTGCTAGGTACCACGACTGTTTATTTAATTATTTCCCGATGCTGTAAGTAAAAACCAAGGATAAAATAACTAACTCCATGGAGCAGAGGCCTTTCTGAGAAGCTAACAATTTCTCAGCTAGTCAAAAAATTCCCCGCATTTTATGGAACCCGGATGTTCATTGCCGCATTCACAAGAGCCCGCCACCTGTCTCCATCCTGAGCCAGCTCAATCCAGTCCATGCCCCATCCCACGTCTTGAAGATCCATTTTAATACTATCTTCCCATCTACGCCTGGGTCTCCCAAGTGGTCGCCTTCCCTCAGGTCTTCCCCACCAAAATCCTATACGCACCTCTCGTTTCCCGCATACGTGCTACATGCCCCACCCATCTTCTTCTCGATTTGATTACCCGAATAGTATTTGGTGATGAGTACAGGTCATTAAGTTCCTCGTTATGTAGTCTTCTCCACTCCCCTGTCGCCTCATCCCTTTTAGGCCCAAATATCCTCCTCAGCACCCTATTCTCGAACACCGTCAGTCTTTGTTCCTCCCTCACTATGAGGGACCAAGTTTTACACCCATACAAAACAACAGGTAAAACTACAGTTCTGTATACCGTAATCTTTGTGCTAAGGATAAAATAAAGCGGTTCTTTTTCCAATCAGACATAACGCCCTAAATACATAGGGGAATCGTTGGGCTTATCTCTGTTCTGGATGGAATTGGGTACTTAGCTTCACACACTGACCGCTTTGTTGTCTGAGAAAGAACCCCGTGTACCCTTTTAATAGGAGGCTGGGTGGGTCCAAGAGCCGTTCTGGACGTTTACAGACGATAGAAATATATTTGTCATTCTGGAAATCGAAGTGAAATTCCTTGGTCGTCTGTCTTCTTTTGTAGTCAATATGCCAACTAAGATAGCTCGGCTCCATTCAAACTTAAAGCGCTTATGAAAGTATTTGGCATTAAGAGTAAAGAATTAGACGAATCGTTCACAACACGACGAGGAGCTTTGTAATTTATTCACAAATGTTTTGTCATTCACCTTACAGTCTCTGTCTGTCACATACACGTTTGTGCAGTTTATTTAATATTAAATTGGTTTAAATAACAGAATTTCCAACTTGTATCTTATTCACGCCCTCCTAAACTTCCAAACTGGAGCACCCGAAGAACCACTCACACATAAGCATAAATACACACACACACACACACACACACACACACACACACACACACAACGTCTATACAATAAGGAAGTTATTATATAAACCGCCAAACACAACACTCTTTATACTTCTGCTTCATATTCTCAAATATACAATACTTTCGGCCGCATAAGGCCATCATCAGGTATCAGCACTAAACATTATAGAAAATTATTTCTGTCTGTGTAGCAATGTACGTGTATTAATAATAAGGCCTCATCCATTTACATGTAAAGCTTGAGGTCTCTATGAAATAGTAAAATTTTCACTGTAGTTAGGCCGGAACATCTGCAGCTATGTTAGAAATAAATAAATACGTTAAAATCAAAGAATAAAAGCATTGATCGATGTGCAGTCGCAAGGTGCATATCCTGAAGTACTTTTAATCCTATACAGTATTGGCGTGATAGCAAAACAGAGGAGGATGTGATGGGACGAGTTGAGGTGCGAGTAACTGCATGCATAAAGTCTGCGGAGCGTCCTTGTGGAACCTGCCTACTTAGAAGATCTGTTAGAAGATGTTAGGTTGACATCAAGATGGGTCTGTGATGGCGAGGCATGGATGGACTTCGCAGGACAGTGACCAGAAGCAAACGTTTGTAGTAGAGGTGTTGAACCTTCTGTCCACGCTGCCACAGTTTCCTGGAAAGTAAGATTCTCCGAACAATTTCCAGCATGTGCCTCACAAGGTAAGTAAATCTTCCTCCTGTGATTGTTATAATTATCATACAGAAATGTTGTACTCCAAAATACAGAGGCGCAGCGAGCCATGTGCCAGTAGTCTGTGTTGCTGCGTCATTATTATTATCAACTCTAAGCGGTGCTCTTCTTGAACAGTTCTCATGGTTCCCTTGCACGTATAGATACATTTGGATGAGCTGCAAAAAACTAGTTTGGGATTTATCTAGCGCATGCGCGGTGAGTACTAGGTGTGATGTTTCTCTTCCATCACTGCAAAGGGAAGGCGAGATGCAGAGGAAGAACTACTTGGGCCTCCTAGTAAAGGGCCCTTCCTTACTGACCGATTACAGCGCAACTTGCATTAACTGTAGCACAGGCGCGCTGAGTCATAGGTGTCAAGTTTCAGTTTCATGATTCCAGTCGAAGGCGAGATACGGACGAAGAACTACTTCGGCCTCCAAATAAAGGCCCTGCAATATTGACCGATTGCAACAAACTTGCACTGTTTCCGCCCTTGCGCGCTGAGTGGTAGGTGCGATGTTCCACTTATATAACTCCAAATGACGGCCAGATAGAGAACCAAATCTACTTCGGCCTCCAAGTAAAGTGTCCTTCGTTATTGACCGATTTCAACCACACTTGCACAGGTTCTGGTCCATGCGCTATGAGTGTTAAGAGTTATGTGTCAATAACATCACTGCAACGGAGGGCGAAATACAGACGAAAAACTAACAATGCCTCCTAATAAAGTGCTATTAATTATTGAGGGATTTCAACAAACTTGCACTGTTTGTAGCTTATGCACGGTGAGTAATACGTGCAATGCTTCTGTTACATCACTTCAATGGAAGTGAAAATGCAGAAGACAAAACATATCTTCCCCAAATAAAATGCCCCTCTTTACTGACCGGTTTCGAAAAACGTGCACTGCTTGTCGCGCATGGGCAGAGAATGACGGTTGTGAAGTTTGTCACCCTGTCGAAATGCGAGGCGAGATACGGATGAAAAACAATTTCGGCCTCAAGAGAAAAGTGTCCTTCATTATTGACGGATGTCAACCAAACTTGCACTGATTGTGGCACAATGTCAGGGAGTGTCAGTTGTGGTTTTACAGTCAGCCCACCTTAATGTGAGGAGAGATAGGGACGCAGAATTAATTCGGCCTCAAGCGAAAAGTACCCTCCATTACGGACGGATTTCGAACAAACGTGCAGTGTTTGTGGTGAAAGGGTATGGAGTGCCACGAGTGATGTTTCATTTACCCCGCTGCAATGCCACGCGAGACAGGAACGTAAAGGTTTCGGCCTCAAGAGTAAAGGGCCCTTCATTACTGCACGATTTCGACCTAACACGCACTGGTTGAGGAGCACGAAGTGGGAGAGAGACTTATGACGTTTGAGTACCCCAGCTGCAAAGCGAGGCGAGATAGGGACAAAAAACTACTTCGCCCTTAAGAGTAAAATCCCATCTTACTGGGCGATTTCGACAAAACTTGTACTGGTTGTGGCACATTGGAAGGGTGTGCCACGTGTAAGTTTCAGTCACCCCGCCAAAATGGAAAGCTAGACGGACTGAAAACTGTTTCGGTCACAAGTGTAAAGTGTCTTTCTTCAGAGCCCGGTTTCCACCAAACGTGCGTAGGTTGTCCAGACAGGGGAGGTGCTGCCACCTGTGATGTTTGAGACACCCCGCTGCAAGGCGTGGCGAGATAAAGACGAAAAACTGTTTTGCCTTCAAGAGTAAAGAGCCCTTCGTTACAGCCCGAAACTGATCAAACTTCCCATGGTTGTCAAGAAATATGACAGGCTGTCACATGTTGTGTTACAATCAACAAACTTCAATGCGAGGAGAGATAGGGACGGAAAATACTTTCGCCCTAATGGGTAAAATAAATTGCATTTCTGCCCGATTTCGACGAAACTTGCATTCGTAGAGGCGCATGGGGACGAGGTACCACTGTATTGTTTGCGCTACCCAGCAGCAATGCGAGGAGAGTTACGGACGAAAAAAGTATTTCAGTCTCAAGAGCAAAGTGCCCTTCGCTATAGCCGGATTACAACCAAACGTCCAATTGTTGTAGCGTATGAGAAGTGTAACGATTCAGGCACCCTACTGCAATTCGAGGCAAGATAAGGATTAAAAACTGTTCCGATCACAAGAGAAAAGTGACCTTCATTACAGCCCGGTTTCCAGCAAACTTGCACTGGTTTCCGAGACGGGAGAGTTGCTGAAACGTATGGTATTTGATACACCTCGCAGCAAGGCCGGGCAGGATAGGGACGTAAAAGTTTTGCGGCTTATAGAGTAAAGTGCCGTTCATTAGTGCCCGATTTCGACCAAATTTGCCATTGATGTCTATCAATATGAGGGGCTTACGTGGTTGACATTTGAGACAAACCGCTTCAATCCGAAGAAAGATAGGCACGGAAAACTCTTTCGACCTCATTAGTAAAGTGAACTTCATTTGTGTACGAATTCGACAAAACTTTCTTTCGTAGTGGCGCATGGGTGGGGAGTGCCACATGTATTGTTTGCTCCACCAAGCAGCAAACGGAGGCGAGTTATAGACGAAAAAGTATTTGAGTCTCATGAACAAAATGCCATTCATTACTGCACGAATAAGAACAAACGTGCTCTGGTTGTGCATCGCAGGGATCTGGTACCATGTGTGTTGTTTCACCCTCCACACTTCAATGGCAGGCGAGATAGAGAAAAAAAAAACTGCTTTGACTTCAAGAGTAAACTGCCTTTCTTTACTGCCCAATTTCGACCAAATTTTACTTGATTTACTAACAAATGCAGGGACTGCCATGTGTGACGTTTTAGGCACTTCGGTGAAATGTGAGGCGAGATACGCACGAAGAACTCCATCATCCTCAAGACGGTAGTGCCCTTCGTTACTTACAGATTCGTTCAAATTTAATATGCTTGTCTAGCAGTAGGAGTGGCTGACATACATGGTATTTGAGTGACCTAGCTACAATATGAAGCGAGATAGCGGCGAAAAACTGTTAGGGCCTCAAGAGTAAAGAGCTCTTAGTTTTTGCCCGATTTACACCAAATTTGAATTATTAGTGGCGCTGGAGGAGGATGTCTTGCGCATGTACTTTGAGTCAGCCAGCACAAAGGCAATGCGAGATACAAACGAAAAATGGTTACGCTCTCAAAAGTAAAGTGCCCTTCGTTACTACCGGATATCGACAAAACTTACACTTCTTGTGACGCATGGAGTTGGAGTGACGCATATCATGTTTGAGTCACCTTTCCGCAATGCTACTCGAGACAGACACTGAAAAATATTTCCACCTCAAGAGAAAAGTGTCCTTTATTATTGACCGATTTCGAACAAACTTGCTTCCGTTATGCTACATGATTAGGGATTGCCATGTCTAACGTTTCAGTTAACCCGATTCAGTAACGGGCGAGTTGGCGACGAAGAATTCTTTAGCCTTCAGGACTAAAGTGCCCTTTGTCATGGCCCCATTTCGACCAAAGTAATACTCGTTGAGGAGCATGGGACGGAGTTGCCATGTGTGTTGTTTGGTCCACCCAGTGAAAACGAAAGCAAAGTACCCTTCCTTAGGGCCCCATTTTGTCCAAATGTCCTCTGGTTGTGGCGCGTGAAAAGGAAATATTACGTGTGATGCTACACTTCCTCTATTGAAATTTGAGGCGAGATACCGGCTAAAAGTCGTTTCGAGCTCAAGAGTAAAGTGACCTTCGTTACTGCCAGATTTCGACCAAACGTGCATTCTGAGTGTCGCATAAGAAGGGAGTGTCAAGCGTGTTGTTTGAAAAAGCCCGCAGCATTGCCAGGCTAGATATTGACTAAAAACTGTTTCGGTCACAAGAGTAAAGTGCAGTTCATTAGAGACCGGATTCCACCAAACGTGCACTGGTACTCCAGACAGAGGAGGTACTGCCACCTGTGATGTTTGAGACACCCGTTGCTAGGCGGGGCGAGATAAGTACATAACAGTTTTTCGGCTTCGATAGTAAA
Organism: Coptotermes formosanus; assembly: GCA_013340265.1. Taxonomy (NCBI): domain Eukaryota; kingdom Metazoa; phylum Arthropoda; class Insecta; order Blattodea; family Rhinotermitidae; genus Coptotermes; species Coptotermes formosanus. The sequence continues at coordinate 3,553,433 of BLKM01011744.1, forward strand.
GTGCCGTTCGTTACTGTCCGCTTTCGACCAAATTTGGGATTGACCTCCATCAATAGAAGGGGCTGCCATAGTTGATATTTGAGACACCGCCTCTCTGCGAGGGAAGGTAGGCACGTAAAGCCCTTTCGAACTCATGACTATACTGTACTTCTTTTCTACTTGATTTAGGCCAAACTTTTGTTCGTAATGGCGCATAGGGAGGAATTGCCACGTGTGTTGTTACCTCCAGCAAGCAGCAAAGGCAGGCGAGTTACGGACAAAAAAGTGTTTCACTCTCAAGAGTAAAGTGCCATTCATTACTGCCCGATTACGACCAAACCTGCTCTGGTTGTGCATCGCAGGGGGCTTGTATCACGTGTGTTGTTTGACCCTCCACCCTTCAATGGCAGGCGCGATAGAGCTGAAAAACTGTTTTGTCTTCAAGAGTAAAGAGCCTTGTTTACTGCCGCATTTGGACCGAATTTGCTTTCGTTGTCTAACAAGCGAATGGCCTGCCTTGTGTGACGTTTTAGGCCCTTCGTTGGAATGTTGCGCGAGATAGGCACGAAAATGTGTATCACCCTCAAGAGCGAGGTGCCCTTCGTTCCTGACCGATTACGTCGAAATTTAATATGTTTATGTAGCAATAGGTGTATCTGACATACATGGTATTTGAGAGACCCAGCTTCAATCAGAGACGAGATAGGGACGAAAAACTGATGGAGCCTTAAGAAGAAATTGCTCTTCGTTCCTGCCCGGGTTCCACCAAACTTGAATTTTTAGTGGCCCTTGTGGAGGCTCTCCTACGCATGTTCTTTGAGTCACCCAGCATGAATGGGCTGCAAGATACGAAGGAAAAATTGTTACGCTCTCTAGAGTAAAGTGCCCTTCGTTACTGCCCGATAGGGACCAAACTTGCACAGCTTGTGACGAATGGATTAGGAGTGCCACGTGTCATGTGTGTCGCCTACTCGTAATTCGAGGCGAGAGAGAGACGGAAAACTTTCAGCCTCAAGAGAAATGTGCCCTTCCTTACTGTCCGATTTCGGCCAACCTTGCTTTGCTTATTGCACATGTGGAAGGGGTGTCATATCTGTCGTTAGAATTTCCCCGCTTTCATGACAGGCAACATAGCGACGAAAAACTCTTTAGCCTTCAGGAATAAAGTGCCCTTTGTCACTGTCCGATTTGTACCAAAGTAGCTCTGGTAGTGGAGCATGGGTTGGGATTCCCATTTTTGTTGCTTGATGCACCCACTGAAAATGACTGTCGAGATATGGACAAAAACTCTTTCGGTCTCAAGAGCAAAGTGCCTTTCCTTAGAGTCCGGTTTTGTCCAAATGTCCACTGGTTGTGGCGCATGAAAACGGAATATTAATGTGATGCTACATTTCCCCCACTGGAAGTTGAGGCGAAGTATCGACTAAAAATCGTTTCGAGCTCAAGAGTAAAGTGACCTTCGTTACTGCCCGATTTCGACCAAACTTTCATTGTCTACGTTGCATAAGAAGGGAGTGCCAAGTGTGTTTGAAAAAGCCCGCAGCAGTGCGAGGCTAGATGTGGACTAAAAACTGTTTCGGTCACAAGAGTATAGTTCCCTTCATTGCAGCCCGGATTCAACCAAACTTGCACTGGTACTGAAAGAGGTGGTGCTGCCACCTGTAATGGTTGAGACACCCCTCTGCAAGGAGGAACGATATAGGAACGTAAACGTTTTTCAGCTTCAAGACTAAAGTGCCGTTCGTTTCTGCCCGATTTCTTCCAAAATTGCCATTGTCGTCTATGAATAGGATGGGCTGCCATGGTTGATATTTGAGACACACCGCTTCAATCCGAAGCAAGATAGTCAAGAAAAGCTCTTTCGACCTTCTTAGTAAAGTGTACTTCGTTTCTGTCCGATTTGTATCAAACTTTCGTTCGTAATGGCGCATCAGGTAGGAGGGCCTCGAGTGTTGTGTGCTTCACCCAGCAGCAAACGGAGGCCAGTTATGGACGAGAAAGCGCTTCACTCTTAAGAATAAATTGCCAGTAAAAACATAAAACTGTTTTGACTTCAAGAGTAAAGAGCCTTTCTTTACTGTCCCATTTCGACGAAATTTCCGTTGATTGTCTAGCAAGCGAAGGGACCACAGTTTCTGACGTTTTAGGTTCTTCGGTGGAATATGAGGCGAGATAGGCGCAAGAAACTGTATCACCCTCAAGAGCGAAGCGCCCTTCGTTACTGACCTATTTCATCCGATTTTGGTAGGCTTGTCTCGCAATAGGAATGGCTGACATCCATGGCATTTGAGTGACTGAGCTCCAATCCGAAGCGAGACAGTGGCGAAAAACTGTTAGGGCCTTCAAAGTAAAGTCCCCTTCGTTGCTGCCCGATTTCCACCAAATTTGGATTTTTAGTGGCGCTTGGGGAGGGTGTCCTACGCGTGTTTTTTGAGTCACCCAGCACAAATGGGATGCGAGATGCGAACGCAGAATCGTTACGCTCTGTGAAGTGCCCTTCGTTACTGCCCGATTTCAAACAAACTTGAATTCGTAATGGCGCATGGGAAGGGAGTGCACGTGTGAAGTTTGCGCCACTCAGCATCAATGGGAGATGAGTTATGGTCGAAGAACGCTTTCAGTCTCAAAAGTGAAATGCCCTTATTTACTGCCGGTTAAGGCGAAATGTGATGTAGTTGTGAAGCATTTGCAGCCGATGCTAAGTGTCATGTTTGACTCACCACCCTTGAATGTCGGGCGAGATAGAGGCGAAAAGGTGTTTCGGATTCATGAGTAAAGAGCCTTTCTTTTCTGTCCGAGTTCTACCTAATTTCCAGTGATTCTCTAGGAAGGGAAGGGCCGACCTGAATGATGTTTAAGTCAGCTCGCTGAAATGCGGGGTGAGATAGGGACGGAAAACTGTTTGGTCCTCATGAGTACAGCGACCTTCACTACTAACCCGACTTCGACCAAACTTGAATTCGTAGTGGCCCATAGGCAGGGAGTGCCACGTGTGCTGTTTGAGCCAGCTCGCAGCAATGGGAGGCTAGATATGGACTAAAAAGTGTTTCGATCACAAGCGTCAAGTGCTCTTCTTTACAGTCTGGATTTTATCAAACGTGCACTGGTTGCCGAGGCAGGGCCTGTGCTGCCACCTGTGTGTTTGAGACACTCCACTGGAAGGCGGGGCGAGTTATGGACCAAAAAAATGTTCCAGTCTCAAGATTAAAGTGCCCTTCGTTACTCTCCGATTACGGCCAAACGTACACTGGTTGTGGAACACGGGGAGCACTGCCAAGTGTTTTCTGTGATTCACCACCCTTCAATACCAGAAAAGAAAGAGTCTAAAAACTCTTTTGGCTTCAGAATTAAAGTACCCTTCCTTTATCTCCGATTTCGACCAAATTCGCTATGTTTGTCTATCGAGGAGAGGGGCTGCCATGAGTGACGTTTGAGTCACCTCGCTGTATTGCGATGCGAGTTAGGGACGAGAAATTGTTTCGACCTCACTTGTAAACTAACCTTCATTATGGGCCTATTTCCACGAAACTTGCACTGCTTATGGTGCATTGGGTATGGAGTGTGAAGCGTGACGTTTTGGTCAACCCGCTGAAATGCGAGGCGAGAAAGGGACGAAAAACTCTCTCGGCCTCACAAGTAAATCGCCCTTGTATAACGACCGATTTCGACCAATCTTGCATTGTTTTTAGCACATGTTTAGGGTGTGCCAGGTGTGACGTCTTGGTCATCCCGGTGCAAAAGTCGAGATACAAATGAGAAGCTACTTTGTTCTCCTAGTAAAGTGCCCTTGCTTATTTCGCCCTTTCAACCAAACTAGAATTGTTTGTAGTGCATGCGCGCTCAGTTCGATTTTTTTCTGTATCATCGTTCCACTTGAAAGCAAGATGGAAACGAAAGAGTTCTGCGGTCTTCAGTTAAGTGCCTATCTTTGTTGACCTGTTTCATGCAAGACTTTCTGTGATTGTATCGTATGCATAGACAGTTCGGGGTATATTTTTTCCACAGGTAAATGCCATTCACTAAATGCCGATCGCAGCGGAACCTATAGCGTACACAGCGCATGCATGGGAAATGTGAGGTGTGAAGTGTCAGGGGTTTTATCGAGAGGCAGCCGAGTAACAAAAGAAAGCTTTCTTTTCCACTTGTGGATTTGCCTCCATTATTGATTGAATCTAACGAAACTTACACCCCTTTTATCATATGCGGTGAATGCTGGAGTTGTGAATTTTGAGGAAAATTACTCCATCGGAACCCGAGATACAGGTGTAAAGTTGCTTTGTTCTCCAAGTAAAGTGCCCTTCATTTTTGATCGATCCCATCAAAATTTACCTTATACGTAGCCCATGTGTCGAAAATGCAAGTCGTGAAGTTGCATGACAGCTCCTCGAATGCAGGCCGAAACACAGATGAAAAGGTGATTTTTCTCCAAGTAATGTATCTATCATTACTGACCGATCGCAACCAACTTGCATCGTTTTTTGCGCATGCGTAGAAGGCGATAAGAATGAAGTTTCAGGAAAATAACTCGAATGGAACCCGTGACACAGACGATAAAGTATTTTTTCTCCCATAAAAGTTTGAAACACACAAAATTTATCTTTTGTGCTCATTTATTTTTTGCAATGCACAAAATTCCGATACATTTAATAGTTACAATTGTATCCTCTGCGTAATACAGAGATGAGTGGGCCACTCCACTCTTCCATGGTTTCGCTCTCTGCAAATTTGTCACCGGTACTCAAAACACAGAAGCCTGTTTGAGCCCTTATCTCGTCTCACCCCTGAAGGGAAGAGAAAAATCTTGTGCCATCAGGAACTGAATACCATTCCTCTCTTTTCCGTCTGTACCGTATTAACTTTCTGACTGAACCATTGCGGCTGAAGGTGAAACAGGGGAGGGTAACTGTGAAGCTTATAACGTAGAAAATTAAACTTCTGCTTCAAAATTTTTATAGGTCCTTCTATTAACGAATAACGTCACTCGACGACACAAAATATAAGGAAGTGGATATCAAACAATTTAAAAAAATTCTTACCCAAGATATTAATTTTAAGAAGTTATAAAGAAATAATTTTAAATTACTGTCCATTTTTTGTGAAAATGTTGGCTTATAGACTATAAACTCTCCCTGTTTTGTAATTAGGCTTATTTACATAAATATGTTACGTTTTTTAATGTGTTCCATATCCGTGCACTATATTATACAAAAACACTAATCACCAACAAATGCACAAAGAGAGTGTTATTATCAATTGTAACACACTCCTATATGTTTCGACCCTGCTGGGTCATCTCCAGGGAGAACTTTTTGTTGTCGTTACACTAAGGTTGCACTTTATAGTTGCACTGTAGTGCAGGCCCGGACCGCAGAGATTTCACGCCCCCAAAAACAACGCAGTACACAGTCAACAGCACATTCTCACTAAAATATAAAATGCAACCTTAGTTAACGATAACAAAAAGTTCTCCCTGAAGATGACCCAGCAGGGTCGAAACATGTAGGAATGTGTTACAATTGATAATAAAACTCTCTTTGTGCATTTGTTGGTGATTAGTGTTTTTGTATGTTACGTTTTCTTTAACCCTTTCTCGACGACCCAGTTTATGATATTGTCACATGTCCTGATGTCAGCAACAATATCGACTAAGTCTAACAAACAACTACTGCGTTTTGAATAGAATCAGCGCAGTCTAAAACAAAGAAGTCACATAAACACGTTCAGTAACAAAACAACTGCGAGATCCTGTACTTATTCCCCGAAAGCTGAAGCGCCTGTAAGCCATCTGACTGCATGCGTCTCAGCTGCCAAATAGTTTACATTTACTATCCAGGAACAGTACTTCCGCAGGGTATCCTAGCTTAACCCTTCACACCCTTTTGAGCTATTCAAGCTTCTCATTATGTAGCCAAGTCTCATCTTGGTTGAAACTTTGCGTAAGCTTAAAGGAATGAATGTGTGTGTGTGTGTGTGTGTGTGTGTAGGTGTGTGTGTGTGTAGTGTGGGGGGGAGCCTAGTGACGGTAGGGTAGGAGTAATTTGCATTCAATTGTCTCGTCCAGTTACAACCACCCTTCTACCCCTACGCTACAGCATTCAGACTGCCATCACTTTCACAGTTGCTCTTCCTTCCCATCCCCCTATCTTCCAAACCACACAAGCCGTTTCCAGTTTGAAACATTCAGAATAATTCTGTGCCTTCTGATTTATTTAAGGAAGTAATTACTACGGAATTGAAAAAACAACGGGTGGGGATGGTTTGTGATAGCTCCTAGCATCGGGCGCGTTAGGTTCCCGAAGCTGTATTGCAGGCAGATGTACCACTTGAATTTGACAGATCTAAAATTGACACGGTAGGCATCACTAAACCATTTTGGCGTCTCAGAACTGTGTCTAACATTTCAAGTGTTTAAAGTAAAGCAGAAACTACGTACAAAGCTTATCCTCACATTCTGCCGCTTGAGGCCTTTTTGTAAGTTTCTAAAACAGGAAGTTTGAACACAATAAAACTACCACCGACACTTTCTACTCAAGTGTGTATATGCGTACGTATATATATGCATACATGGTTAGACACCGAGATAGAGGTGGACAGAGGAAGGGGATTTGTGAAGACACCTGATAAAGAATCCATTATCAATAACGAAAAGCCGCTTTAATCTTACCACGTGACAATTTTTACACGCGCTCGCTAACGCGAAAAGCGGCTATTAGCTTCATCATGTCTGTCCCTTAGACCGTCTATCCACATGGCACAAATTGGTTCCCAATAGAATGTTTTTCCTGAAATTTTATAGTTGAACATTTTTCGAAAATCTGTCGAGAAAGTTCATGTTTAGTAAAATCTGACAAGAATAACAGGTACTGTACATGAAGACATATAAATTTATGATAAAATCTCGCTTAAGTTTTCTTAGAACGAGAAGTGTTTGTGACAAAAGACGTAGCGAAAACCAAACACATAATTTACTTTCGTTGACTTTTTCCCGAAAACCGTGCCGTTTACGAGGTAATGTGGAAAAATATGATAGAGCCAGACAGACCACAGAAGACAATATAACACGGCTCAGAAAACATAACTGATTAACCTTTATCCTGCTAATGTGGGATATATGGTGAGCTGCTAATAATGCCAGCACCACTAATGTGTAATATTTGGTGACCTACATTTAGCAACGCTGAAAGGAGCCTCTTCGTCTCTCTTTCTCTCTCTGTCTCTCTCTGCACAATGTCTCAACATTGAATCAATCGTGAAAGACGTCCTATGTCATATCTGTGTGCCGAGTAAGTGTGTGCACACAGGTATGACATAGGACGTCTTTCACGATTGATTCAGTGTTGAGACATTGTGCAGAGAGACAGAGGCTCCTTTCAGCTTTGCCAAATGTAGGTCACCAAATATTACACATTAGTGGTGCTGGCATTATTAGCAGCTTACCATATATTCCACATTAGCAGGATAAAGGTTAACACCTTCTGATCTCATAAAAGGGTTTACGGCAACACTTACACACACCGAGAAACTGCACAACGACTTATCTGTAATTACGATCTATTTATCCAAATTATATGTCTAAAGAAAGCCACGAGAATGATGGAGCATTTTCAATGAAGACAAACGCAGTTTTTTTGTTGCCGGCGGCATAAATTTACCACAAAGGCATTCTTATGCAACACTCAATATTTTTATATAGTTGGCAGTGACATGTAACTCAACAACAGCCACAGAAGGTGTTGTTGCATTTACACTGCAACAATGTTCACGTGAATCCGCTACAATGTTGCGTTATGCGTACAGTGCCTATCTTTCATTCTTACGTGCAACTAACAGCAACCAGCAAGATCCTAGCATGGCAAGGGCGAATCAGACTTCTCATGGAATTGTGTAAAGAAATAAAATTGTTTCCTTTTTGTTCTTGCCCTTCCGTACGTCTATTCCAAATCGCTATCGCTTGAAATTCTCTGCTTCTTTCTGTTCCTTTTGCTTTGGATGTAAATGGAAATTCCTTGTCTTATACAAGACTCCTTGCATCTTCTGGGTGTACGACGACATTTGCCAATACAGAGGATAATGGTCTGTTAGCTATTCCTTTAACACTTGCCCCGCTTTTCCTCCTTCCCATGTCAAAAATTTCACAGAATGAAAGTTACGGAATTTATTAAAGGGGATATGACTAAATAATTTTAAATCGGCCGAGTATTGGTGCCATATTGGTTCGAAAATAGACGACCGTATAACTGTATCCTTCTTCAGCGTCCGTTAGTTGCTTATCTCAAGATGCCCCCAGTTCTTAAAGGGAGCATAAATGTCTTTAAAGCAGACACAATGTTTCACAACTCGTTATATTCGGCGGCGTATAAATACATTTGACACCCGCACTAGTTCTTTAAGATTCACTTTAATAATATTCTCCCTTTTACTACAAGATCATTCTCGAAGGTTCTTCTCTCCATATTTTTGACAAAATGTTCACACAATTCTTCTCTGTCTCATACTTCCTGCAGTCCCATTAAGTTAATGACACTAACCATACTTCGTAAAAGTAATGGTAAAGTCGTCTCTGTGCATACAGTGAGGGCATAGTGGGAAGGAGAAGTATAGCTCCAGCCATTCTTAAACTCGGTACTAGATGGAGGCGACTGATCAACTTTACGCCGCGGCCGCTTTATCCCTTGGGAAAGGATCTCCAGCACCCACTGACTGGCTGGGCTACAGAGCTTGCCTGAACGTTTCGAAGAAAAATATCTTACTCCTTGATGGAATGGAACCCGGACCCTCAAGATAGTAATCCAGTTACTACACGGACTCAGCTAATCCGGCTGTACAAGTATTTCTTAAAAATTACAAAATGGAAGTTCTGTAACTTGTCATTCTCAGAGAAACGCTTATAAAAATAAATCATGCAAGTTACACCTTATTTTAAGAGAATGGCGTCAGAAGAGATTTGATTTCATGCCACCTAAAATAGAATCCATGTGAAAACGATCAAATGCATTCAACTTTGTAGACGTACATACAAGCAAAGTAAATACGTAAGAAACGTTCGGAGGGTCGAATTTGAGATTCTTGCTGTGGAGTTGCGAGGTTTCAAGGTGTATACATTTTTACGCCATTATGACTGCTTTTTAAAAGGTTAAAGGTCATCTCGTGACATGCCAATGCAGAAGCAGGAGGGAGATGGATGTATAGTTCCTACAAGTTCGCAACCCGGCACCACAAGTAGGTGGGTGGTGAGGACCCCCCCCCCCCCCGGCCGCTTTAACCCCGGAAGAGACCCAGTACCCATTGTACAGGAGGCCGGGTAGGCCTCGGGGCCGGTCTGGATGGTACGGAAAATTTCGCCCCCAGCAGGACATGCAAATATTTACGTGAAAACACGGCGTAACAGTACGAAGCAATTGAGTCAACTTTAGAGGATTGTGTAACTTTCATCTGACAAACTGGCAATGAGATTCAAAGGTTTAAGAACTCTAAGATGAAATCTTGTCGTGAGACCAGATTCTGAACCAAATCCGATTCTCATAACTGCATTTCATGCGTTTGTACAGAATGAGTCACGAAGATGTGACGACGTTCCGCGAAATACCGTGAGTGGCCGGACAATAAATGAAATGTCTTACTTTAGTATCCATTCCTTACTTTTTGAAGATTACTTCTTTCAGGCGACCTCTATGACATTCGATACTTTGCCATAATCGCTGATCGAAGCTGTACAAATATCTCTGCAAGAAAGCACGATTAATTTTGCCAGTTCCTTCAGTATTTGGTCAAACATTTACCACTCCACAATGCAAAGGCTGCAGTTTGCTGTGGTGTTCCCACGTTTGGGGTGACAGGGTCTTATTTCTTTGAGGTAAACAACCAGGCGGTTACCGTGCCTACCGAGCGGAGAAAATCTTTTTACGGTACTGCGAAGAGTGAGGCAAAGTGTGAGAAAAGTGCGACTGAAACAGAACGGTGCGACGGCCCACGCGGCGCAACAGAACGTCATTTTTCTTAGGGGAATGCTAATTTCAGGATCTGACGACTTTTTTAACCACCACGTTCACCGAACATCACCGCCATATACGTTTTCCTAAGGGGGTACCTAAAGTCTAAAGAGTATACTACTTTCCCCCACTGCACCCAAGAACTGAATGTATTAAGGGAACATTGAATGGTGCCTTATTGCACCGAATTGTGCAGAACACTGTACCGTTACAATAATGTATCAGATGTCATGGAGGTCATATGAAAAATAAATTTTGAAAAGAGTGAGGTATGGATTTTAAACCGCCATCATTTTGCTAGGTATTACGTAAAGCATTTCACTCCAATTGCTGCCCGGTCTCTCACAGTAATTTAGGAAAAAAGTCACATTCTCGCCCCACACTCTGTAGTATCTCACGTAACTTTTAGGGCCTCCAAATTTGCAATTTCTTGACATTTTTCTGAACAGCGGGCAGTAAGGTTTTATCAGTAGTTCTGTTCGTGTAATCTTCATTAAAACGACTTAACAATATAAATGGCCACGTTACACTATGGCATAAGTACACAGACTTTCCTATAGGCAACTACTTTAGTGACATGAGGGCCCACAGGAGATGTGCCAGCCGACTAGCTGTCTGCTTACAGAAGCAGAGCTTCACTGCTAACACTGAACAGAATCCCATGCGAATTCAGTTCACTTCAGCTCAAACCACACAGACTGCGTCCCTAAGATCCATATTAATGTAATCCTTACATCCCCTCCTTTGTCATTATAATAATTCTCTCCCAGGGGTCTTGTTGACCGAAGTTCTATAGGCATTTAACCTCACAGTAAACTTTGGTAATCACAGTATTTTGAACAAAAGAACAGCTGGGAGAAAACACAAATAACTACGCTATAATAATAGCTTTCTAAATGTGAAAAAATAAATAATATTCGCTATAGCCAGTGAGCTGAAAACTTTGAGGCAAAAGTATTTGTATGAAATCAGGATTACGCAACTGGTGGATGGGGAACTCTACGTAATGAGAACCTTCAAAATATATTCTTTGCTAAATATTCTGATGTATTTAAATGCTCGGTTACGAGATTTTACAAGGCTGATGTACGTACGAAAAACATGAAGACTGTTAGAAAATTTTAGTCGGAAACACCAAAGACATGACACCACTTGGGAGAACGTGATGTAGTGAAAGGGTTACAATAAAATGGATCCTTCAGAAACGAAGTACGACACTGTGCAAGGAATAATTCTCTCCAGGGTATGGGTCAGAGGCGGGTTCCTGTTTGCAGGAGAATAAGCCTTCGGGCACCATAAAAGGGGCGACACCCTGCCCGGCCAACTTCCTACTGGCTTCCACAGAAGGAATTCCTTGCATGGAATTATTAACATTACCATTGGCACAGTTTGGAAGAGAGACAATACAGCCACAATGGTTCTTGCAGAATGAATATTAGCATTATATGAAACTCTATTTTGGCACTGAGTGTACATGAGACTCTATGTTAATCCTCTAATGTTGCATTTATATGGGGACTGGCCGTAATTTGGAAAAGAATGTTAAAAGGATTATGCGGTTAGTTACACTTCTATGTCCATATTGGTTATTATGTACGTTAACTGCAACCAACCCTACACCCAGCACTTCACATATCCCAAATACACATCACAATGTGGGAAAGGGGATGCTGGCAGGGGTGCTAACTTTCATGACGCTGGATTATACGTGTTTAGTACAGTGAGCAGGGCTAAGTGTAAAAGACACCAGTAACTGACATTAGGTTATGGGAATGGCCATTTTTTCTTGTAACAAATTCACAGAATTTGGCACTCCATTTTTAAAACGGCTGTCTGCAAATGTAATGGTCATGCTAATGATTTCCATATTAAATGGAAATTCTGAACTGTGCCTATACTTTCTCACTACTTTTAATATTTACAACTCATTATTAGTATTTTATCATTGTTTTAGTCTTTTTAAAACATAATTTTACAAAGCTCAAAAAATGTTTATTCCCAAGGCTACCAACTACGTTATGTATATTATGTATTTTTATATAACAATAACTGTAAGGTTTTGAGATCTCAAAACACGCAACTGTGAATAACTTAATTTCATTCTTGTAGGCAGCCTAATAATGGCTATGATCTACAGCCGAAACACATAGATGTTTTGTGCTGTACAGAAAAATGTTTTTGGCAGTAAATAGTTTTGTTTATCTTGGAAAAACTACACCGTTGATTGTATTCAGAACACAAGGGGGACGAACAATCTTAAAAATACAAAGCGTAACACACCGTAAGACCATAACTGTCGTGTTAAAGTGTGTTGCAGCCAAGACAGATTAGTTCGAAGGGGGATAAAACAATTTTCTTCTTATTTATTGTGTATTTGTTCTCATAGACAAAGTACCCAAACTCTGTTTGACCTCTTATGTGATTCTGCAGTCATTTCGGGGGCAGTTTATTGGTAACTAGAGTGTAATGCAATAACGTGTGTCGGATCGAAACACGTTATAAGAAATTTACAGAGGAAAAATATTCACGTGTCTTACACCCAACAGACTTCTTTCGTATTTTTCTGGTTATCGAGCCACGTAAGCATTTGAAAGTTATTTTCATGCTGTATCGTCTCGTCACTGGAGAAGCAAAGACTGAGATTCGTATAGCCGGCCTTTACTCATCTTCACGTCCCTCTCATGCTTTTTAAACCTTGACGCAAATTTAGCATTTACGAATTAAAAATTCAGAGCCAATAACAGAGGTAATGTGCCATAACTGTTGCGCTAAGCCTACATTTGCTAACGTCTTTGCTTTCACAGGGAAAATTTTAATTTGCCCAACCCTGAAATATGAATTTTACACATGGCAATTTCTGAAGTACTTATTTCAAATTTTCCTTCCACTAGAGCCTAAATAAAAAAGCTGGTATATTTACCTTTGTTAAGTTTGTTCAGTCGTTTCAAATATCGTTCTGAGCTTCCGCTGTGACAAGGTGCTTCACGTTCCTTCTCAGATCTTTTATGTCCTTTTCGATAGGTACATAAAACTGGACACAACCGCTCAGTTCATCTCATCTCATCTCATTGAGAGGAACTTCATGCATTCTTGTCCGTCGCCTTACTTGTTCAAGTTTTGCACTTAGCATTACGAATTAACGTAAAATATTCTTGAACAATTTTAAATGCTTATAGTACTGTCAGCAAGATTACTCGTCCCAGCCTTACAGCAATTGGATCTGGTGTGCCCCATCTGACATCTGCAAGTAATTTTCCTGCTCGTGAGTGCGTCTAAACAGAAACAAAAGGCAACATAGCTCTTAATATCTCTACATTTTCTTCATTTCTTACTCGAGTTGTGTCATCTTCCACATTATGCTTGTTCTAATACAAACAAGAATGACTAAAATGAAAGGGACGGGTAAGGGTGACAGGTAGACCCATAGAATAATGGAAGGAAAGTAAGTGAATGGAGTGAGAAGCAAGCCGTACCTGAGATCTTACATTCTTGAACTGTGTTTCGAATAAAGTGACACTCGAAAAACTTTAGGTGTGTTTGGCAGTTCACCATTAAACAAATTCAGACTTAGAAAACACTTATAAAAGTAATTTCTTGCTATAATTGTTCTCTTCTTCGATACGTCCTCATATCTTTTTCAATAAATCAAACAAATACGATCCTAATTTAAATTAATGTCCTTGATTTCCTCTCAATTATTTAACAGTAATATTTTCTACTATCCATTTTCGCAACACAAAACAAACAGGCCAAATACAACAGTCATGACGACACACGCCCAAAGCTATGAGTTAAATATATTTTTTGGAGTTTAAGTATTTAAAAGTCATTTGAATTCACTTCGGTGCAAATATACAAAGACACAATGCTTATGTAACTTGCCTATAATTTCTAATTTATTGAAGAGGCCTTTCTCCCAAAGTAAACTTAGATCCTGGAGTGACGTAAACCTTAAACGAAACTAAAGTGAATAAAAATTAGACGTGACTGCACTGGTAAAGCAGAAGTGACATACCTCAAGTTTAAACAAATCCGTTACATAATACAAACAAACGCAACAAAAGTTTTACCCACGGCCTTGAGACGTGTACTTCTTCAACTTGTACAGACCAGTGCTAAGTGTACGGTAGGTACGACCTGCACTAACGCTACGAAACTTTGTATCCCCACCAACTACATTTATGGGTTCCATATGATTGGCACTATAAATACACATTATTTTCCTAAAGAACATAAACCATTTGGTCTTTCTGACGGAAACAGGCTGTATTCATGAAGAGCAAGGGCTGGAGGATCTGGGGTTCATATCCCGGAAGGGGTAAGAAATTTTTGTTTCCTCTAAAACCTCCAGACTGACTCTGGGGCCCACCCAGATGCCTTTTGAACAAGCACCACGCTTTCTTTCGGGGATAAAGCGGCAGCGCGTGAAATTTACCACTCACCTCCATCTAAAGCCGAAGTTAGGAATGAGCAGACCTATACTCCTACTTCCCCTGTACGCCTTCTTGGCGTGGACAGAGACAAATATACGTTTTTACCTATATGCATATATATATACACATATAATTTAGACAAATGCCAGTCTTAAAAGTCATAGTGCAGAAGATGTCTCTGTGTGTACGGCACAGAAGCAGCAGGTCACTGAGTATTGTCAACAGGATTTGGGCTGGCCTGGTGAGAAATTGGGATTGAATACAATTCTGTTTTCCTCGAAGTTCCTATACCGAGCATGGACTCCCACCCAGGCTTTTACAAAATAGTTACAAAGGGCCACTTCGCACAGATAAGAGCAAGGCAGCGTACCGCTGGCTGCTCACCTGGATCTTGAACCGATGTGACGAATGTCCCACTGTCAATGTGCTCACTCGTCTTCATCCTGTTCATCTAGTCCAAGTACAGCGACACCTTTACCCTTCCCTGCATGCAATGCACAGAAATCAGTAATTACATTGACTTCTACACAATTAATCCGCAATCCCGAAATGACTAGCCAAATGTTTAGTCTAATACATTCTTAAAATTTGCATTTCTTTAAATTACACTACGTAACCGTTCCAGCAGTCCACCTTAACCAGTTCCGACACAAGTTTCAGCGAAACAATTAATTAAAAATAAACCTCTAAATTCCCATCGGACTGTCGCGTCAAAAAAGTGACTATTAAATTGGTTTCATGCTGATACTATGGCTTAGCGCCGAATTCAGTGTGTTAACGAAAGTATACAACAAAGTGCCACTTGTTAGCTTTCTGTTGCGATTTCTCTAATCGCAATATGAATTTTCAGTAACTGTCATTTGAAACGTTACTACAGTCGTTTATTAAAATTTACAATTGCACTGGACTAAATTTTAATTTCATCGTGAATTACCTTCAGGGGTTATGTTAGAAACGTAGAGGAACTCCCAACTACACGGCTTTGCTAATGTTCTCTTTTCATAAATGAAAGAACATTTTAAACCTCATCTGAAGTCAAGTTTAAGAAAAGTCTTTCATCCAATAGGAATACTTAAAATTTGAAAAAAATTAGAAGCTTGATTGGACGCCTGTTGCTAGACTTAGTCCCCTTTTTATCGCCTTATGGTCAGGTTGTAAAGTGTTAGCAGCCTCTCCAAAAATAGTTGCAATTTGTCGGCAACATTTCCCGTGTGAATATTATTTTAAGATGTAATGTATTTCATTTTCTGATTCCAATATTTTGTTTGATTTTACTGTATTTACTGCGCAGTAAGTGTATTCCTACCTGTGGTCATGCAACCTTCTTGCCTGTTCTTCAGTGCTCCTATACTATGACTGACCCACATCGGCCTCGACACCACCCCTCTCCTAGGTACTGACAGCCGTCAATGCGGTTGTACTTCCGCGCCAACAGTAGGCCTATAGCTACTGAAAAAACGAATAGCTGATTAAGTTCATACTTTTTCTTTGCTCATGAATTACTTTATTTTGTTTTATGTGTGTTTCTGCTTACCATATATACTGTCTTAACACGTCACTCTCCCAAAGATATAAATGCGTCATCCCACAGAAACGACTAGTCACCTTCGTTCTATCTATGATGCGTGAGAACCCTTAGTCGCCCTACAGAGGAGCAGCTTCCGCTATGAAAATATTCACCGCCATATGGACCTTCATTCTCCAGTACTGAATGGATTCTGCAGACCCATTTATCTTCAAAATCTCTTCTGCGAGACGACGATGCGTTGAGACAGCCGGCAGGGAGAGCACGTGGAAGATAAGTGGCCGCCGTTGGTGCTCATCGCCGGGAGGACACGGGTTCGAAGGCAGCCGATACCCAGCTGTAGGTCGAAGGTAAACAAAAAGCTGTTCAATTTGTGTTATTTACGTTATCGCTGCAAGTTAATTACTATAGTACAAGAACTAAGAAAAAAATTGGAAATGAATAGAGAATAATAATATTTACCTCAAAATTTTCCTTGTGTTGTTCACGCTGCCATCAAGAACTTACGAAGGGTAAGGTATGCATGCAGTACACATATGGGAAAACATCAATTTTGCTTAGAACATGAACGTCCGACCTTTGTACGGCACAGGGCCACAACCGTTATTGTTGGCTGGTTCGAGTGCCGCACATCGAAAAATCAATGTAAGTGGCAGAACTAACGGCCAAAATTATTGTGAAATTTTTATAGCATGTACAGAATTTACAAATGTGGCAGCGGACAACGTGTTAGAGACCCATGGCTTAGAATATAACTTATCTAATAATAATTTTAAGGACGGAAGCGGAATTTTAGAATACTCGTATGTTAAACAACGGAAATAAATGCGTGGTCGGACTTCAGCTATTAGAAAAGCTCGAGTATAGTAATTTAAATCAAACACCTGTCAGACACATTACTACGCAATAACGATCAGTTTCTTTATCTAATACATCTCGGGCATCCCTTGACCATTCTCCATTTGGCATTCTTGCATGACAGGCCCAGGTGCAACCACAAGAGTGGAAAACCGAACTACTTACATAGAAACTTCTCCTAATGCCACTTCATCCCCCTAAAATTCCTTACAGAATGCCCTGCGAGCAAATGCAAGCCTGCAGTCAGTTACAAGCAACTTACTGCTACAGACATCTCACGGCGCATACACCCCTTACTGGCGTCTAATGGAATTTTATTATTCCGCATGGTATTTTTGTTTCGCCCTGTAAATTAAGGTCAGAAGTTTATGCATTTCATTAAATTTTAACACTCCTCCACATTTTCTTTGACCTTCGTAATGATGTAAACTAAAGCAGGGCTAAAAAGTGGTCACATGTTGCTGCTTTTCAGACCATTTTGGAGAACTGATACACAAGACAAGTGTTTACCCATACGGATTTTATTACATGTTTCTCTTAATCACAATGTAATTGTCTTGAATTGTTATATGATTGTGCCAAATGTGGAGGTGAGAATTTAATATTACTGATCGATCGGTGGGCTTTGGTGAGTAAATAATGAGTACCCGGATTCCGTAAGATCAAATTTCTGAACTGCGAATATGCCTCGAAGTCTTTTATTTGGATGTGGAGGTATCCGGTAAGCCTTGACAAAAGCGTGATTTCGTGTCATTAAAATGTTACAAAATAAGTTTTGATTGTTAGTTACTGAAACTGAACATAAGGGTATCGTTCAAAAATAAATCTTAACAACCTTTTGGTCAAGACGTCCAAGGCTTCTCCGACTGCTGGGCCTTGAAGATGGAAGCACTACGCTCCTATAAAACATTGGTTATTAATGTACTAGTCGGCACTATGTAACATTCCAGAACTCTTGAATTTTCACCAACATCGCTGTAAGAAATGCAGATCTTACAACACTGAGTGAACCTCTCGAACAAGAATTTCTACCGTATAAAAATCATTACTCTCTTCAATCGCTGCACTGTATAACTAGTTAGAAATTTCATTATATTACTTTCACTTAATTAAAGTCACTATTAAAGGCAAGAAGTACACTACCGTTTCTTTGTAACAGCCTTATTTGAAAACAGATTCCGAAGTATCCACAAGAACCTGGAATAAACACTTCCAAAATATTTAACGAATTGCTGAGAAATAATAAATATTCTGAGAGGCTCGGGTATTCCAACCACAATAACACCCTTCTTTTTTCAAGTATGTTCTAAATCTCATACAATTTTTACTATAAGGGTGTCTTTTCACACTTACTCTCTCTCCCATACCCGTTAGGTTCCCTTGAACGCGATTTGGCCAAGGTTTGTCTTCTATTCTCTCAACTACAACTCAGTTCCTTGAGGTATTTTAAATTTATTTCTCACCGTGCCCTCATTTGCCTCGTCTTTCAATCGTCTGCCATAACTAGCATATTCATGTGACCAGTCCAACTTCCCTTCTGCGACTTTATCTAGACGCTTGTTTGACACAGATTCTTCAGACGCTTGACTTAAATGCCCTTTAACATTGAGTGATGCTTAATTACACTCAAACATCATAGGACTTCTGGGGCTTTAAACCTTTCTTCAAGAAATTTTTATGGGTTTATTTACATATAATCAAAATTTAAATTCCTAATTATGCCATATCATTTATCTCAACCCACCGACCGCATGCTGAAAAAAAATGTGTAAAATAATTTCACTAATAAAAAGGTCTACAAACTTAAAAAAACATGATTCCAAGTTTTTGTTACTATCCTACATGCATGCAGGAATATTATTTTGCAGTATACATGTCTTTGACCCGTATTGCTGTTATTTATTAAAACTGTTTCTTTCTTCACTTTTATTCGTGTTGGTATGTTTTTCTGTTCTTCTCATAACGGAAAATTTATAAATACTTTCCCAATATAGTAACAATTCTGCCTGGCACAGACAGTGAGTTTCTTCACATCAATTGAATGTGGATACTCTAGATTCCAAGTGTCAGCGTAAATATTAATACTTACATATTTTTAATTGATGTATTAACTGTAAATTAGGTACATATTTTTTAATTTTTAAATTTTTATATGTTTGAGCACAGTAAATAAACACGAAACACATTCAACCCAAACACCTCTCTTCAGTTTGAATTATATTAACTGCTTCTCCCATATTCTTCTTCTACACTGTACAAATTTTCTCACACATGTGGATATCACACACACTTTCCACTCTGCTAAGATATTCAGACTCTTTTGTATGGGCAAAAATTGTTACTTAGTTTTCGGCGCAGAACGTCGACCTCACATACGATCAGGGGGATGTCAAAAGATTTTCAAATCATTCTAATATCCGTGCCTCAACATGTACGCCCTTTCATGTCCTGCATAACCTAAGACAAGTTATGTTATTTTCTCATAGCCCCTACCATGCAGTAGTCTGAACACTTATTTGAAAACTTCTAGTCTTAGACACAGACTAGAAATTTAAATAAGAGTAGTTGTATATACCTGCACTTTTACATAAAAAAGAATGTTTTACATAAGAAAAAATATATTCATATACTAAGTTCAGGAACACAAATATTGACATAATTATTAGTATTTTCAAACTTGCCGTGTGTTTCTTTCTTATTCACATGTATCCACACTTTCAAGTAAATAAACTTGGAACCTGTGTTCCTACATATTCGTGGATGTTGCTTTAATAGGCCTGTAACAAAGCGGTACACATTCGATCCACTGAAACTTGGTAGGCCATGTACCAACACAGCTCTCCGTTTCATCTACGTAGAAGTTTTTCAACAAACTTGTAGTGAACTGACAGATGTTTAATAATTGGATATAATTCCCTCGCACTCAGTAGCATTTCCACCATTTCGTATAACGGTCATATTAAATTTATATTAATGTTGAGCATATTTAAAGACATTCTTATGTTCAGTCGGACAACAGTCTGGGCATCTCGTGCTAGTAAATAGTTTTATTAGTACCAACATGTTTTGAAAAATCTTTTAAATGACATATTAAACACGCAATTTTATGAATCCATGACATTTACCACATATATTGTGGTACTGCACTCATATAATTTACGTTAATGTCTAATACACTCTATATTTCTTTCCTCATGAATTTATACAACACAAACACGTTATTACGGTAAGAATTGCAAGGCAAAGAGATGTTCTCACGGTAGTGACTGCTTTTCCCTCAGTTATTGTAAAACTTCGAAAGTGGAAAATATTTCACAGTCCCCAATTCCTATATTTCAAAACAACAATACATACGGCTGTACATACAAATCCACATTTTAGGAAAGTAATGAAATTTGGTGGCTATAAAATATATTTAGATAATAATATTTTTATATGGTTACATGAACTTCTGTCACTTGCAAACACGTCTGCATCAAGATGACGTTAATTAACAATTAATTTTAGCCGATAAAATAAGTAAATTATAATTTTACGTTATATTAAATAGGCTTACGTGCTGCGTCCAGTCAATACCTCCATCTCGTGCCACACATTTTGTCTTTAAAACTGAAGTATCAGTTAAGTCGAAAATGAATTTATTTACTTTTATGGAGGAATCGTATCTGCTTATCACAACCTTATCACCCTACAACCTATCATTTTTTTGCTTGTTATGTTGTCATGTCATCCCTTCTGCGTGTTTCTAGATTTCTCTTCCTCCCATACTTCCAAGCCTGTCCTTAAGTGTCAATCCAAATGTATGCCTTATTCATATATTAATCTCTGTACCAATATTTGTACTCGTTTGTTTGAATAAGACCTCACAGCACATGACGCTTTCCCTTCAATAGACCTATAATTCATGTTAAATTCACATCACGATCAAGCGGTCGTAATCATGCATGGAGTCTCTACCTGAACACAGATTATGAGAAAATAACTATTCAAAGTCAACTGCAACTTCAAAACTAAACAGACAACAATAAATTTATGTTACTTTTTTGCAGTACGTTACTGTTCCTCGATTTATTTAAATATTCTGTCACACCATTTCCTCACCAATATCAGAATTCCAAATCAAAAATCAAACTCTCATTTCATCCATGGCTGCCGCAGGCACTCTCAGGACACTTTTCCCATGTCCTGTCGAAGATCCACTACCACTGTGATGTAAGGGGTGATGGTGAGTCGCTAGAAGAGGCTGGGATTCAGGTGGACTTTTGTTCCTTGGCGGTGGAGGGGGTTTTGGCACAGAAAGGTGCAAAGTAGCCGAACCGTTTGGAGGTGATGGGGATGCCAAAACTTGCTGCTGTAATTCTACATTGCTACTCTGCATATTTGCAATATTATTGGCAAGGTTCATGTTCTTTGGCAATGTATTTTCACTTCTAATGATATGTTGTTGCTGCGGCTGTTGTTGTTGTTGCTGCTGCTGCTGTTGCTGACTGATTACATTTGGTGAGGGTGGAGGTGCCTTCAACAGGTTCGTCATCACCATATTACTTCCTAGATGATGTTGCTTTGTTAGAGTGTTCATGCTGTGATGTGATGGGGATGTAGAAATTTGCCCTCCTGTCTGAGTAATTCCAGCTGTTACCACTGTTCCCCCTCCGCCACTCCCAGTTGTCGCCATCATCATTGCTGACGTGTCCTGCTCAACATCAACAATAACACTTCCACTCCCAGAATGCCCTACATGGTAATGTCCACCGCGGTGTTTTCCAATACTGTCAAAATTAGCACCAGGATTATGTCTACTTTGCTGCTGTTGTAGTGTTTTCACTTCAAGCCTTGTTTTGTCACGTTGGTAATACACACCAGCAAATATTAGGACGTTGAGGATTAGTAAAGAACAACCAATAGCAATAGTAACGCTGAGGGCCGTGGAATAGGCAGCATATCCGGCGGCTTCTAGACTAGCAAGTGGATCACCTGTCGTATTGCCGCTGTGCTGAAGTTGATGTGTTGATTGTTGACCTTGAAAGTTACTTCCACTACCGACCACTGTCATACAGGTTGTCACTAGGGTGTCCATTGTTGTGACAGCTCCTGGCAGCGAATCTAGGCTCCCATTTCCTCCTCTGCGACGTGGTGGTCCGAGCACACTTGTAGGTCCGAAGTACATGTCGGAACCACGGCCTCCGTCACTACCTGGGACGTTGTCGTAGTAGGCCGCAGACGTTCCTCGTGATAACGGGTCAGGACGGACTACGCCGTCATAAAGATCAGCGTCGTTATGGTTACGAAAGAGATTGTGCCGCGCAACTACGTCTTCCATTCCTGCTCTGTGCAATTCCGGTATCAGTCGAAGCCACACGGATAACTGGTGTGCCCGGAAGTGGTTCTTCATCCGTGGTTTCATGCCTAAAAACACGAAGAAAAGAGAACACTTTGACAGTTTTAAGCATTTTTCTGGCTTAACACGTGAAGATAAAATATGACCCAGGTTAACCGTGTCCATAAGGCTTTCTCGAAAACCCCATATATATAGACCTAACAGCAACGTCTATTATCAAATCGAATTTAGTGGTAAAATATAGATCGAAAGATGTTGCTTTTAACTGCGAAGTATTAAAGACTGTCACGTGTTGTGAGTTAAATTAATCGATGTCATTCAGTATTAGTTACTGCTACTGTACAATTTGAATATTAGCACGACGCTATGGTGAAAACTGTTTGAGTCGGTTGCTTTCCTTCGAGATATTCTACAGTGAAGTTTAAAAAAGGCAAGGTTACAAGTTTCAAGAAAAGACTAGTTTAAACATACCTCTGTTGTTTCAAGTGACAGTCGGGGAATGGCAGACCTAAGCACAACGCTTCCAGACCACATGAAGGCACTGCAAGTTTTGTGGTGTCAGTTCTCAGAAAGTCACATCGTAGCGGAAGATCTTGGAATATCTCAAATATGAATCCTCTTCTCTCTCCACGCAAAATCCGACATTATAAGCTCTTTTTGGATATTCAGTCCAGTGACATACTCGTACTTTCAATATGATTTCCCACGTACAAAAGCAACATTTATAATGGCGGATTAGAGGGCGCCTAACGCAACACACTGTAACGCGTGACAGAATATCAAGGAGTCGTCCTGGTACAATTTCAGAGAAATTCGTTCCTACAAATTATATTAAAACGATCCTTTATGTTAGGAAAATGGAAACTTCGCCACCAGAGACAACTAAATGAAACGTCTGTGTCTACTGAGTCAAAAACTCATAACGTCATACTGCACATTCCTTACGAAATGGCAAAATTTTTCCTCGCATTTTACGATGGGAGCCTAAATATTTGAAATTTGTATCGAAGAAAAACATGGAATATTGCAGACCTTATTCTCTTACAAAAAGACATCCCGTTATCCATTCTTTGTTTTATGCTTATTCTGAAAAGCTAGAATTATCTTGAAATTTTAAGCGAAAATCTGAAATTAGGAGAATATTTGTCAGACTTCAATAAATATATGGATAGTGAAGGGAGTGGATCTTATAATAACTGTATACATGGATACGGACTATACTCGTTTAACATATGGTATGATCCATTGGCACGTTTTTGGCACCAAAGGAATGGAACTTGGAATTCAAAGAATGGGAGAATTTCTGGGCCAAATGAGAGAAAAATACATTCTGGAGAGCATTTACAGAATTAGTTGAATATGCAGAAATGTCAAAAATAGTGAGAAATATACAGGCAAACGGCTTAACTATGAGCACGGAATATGTACGTCAAGAATTCTACGAAGGCGTTTCCCACACATTAACATCCTCCAGCACTCTTTTTCTACTGGGGCTTGAATTTCTTCATTCGCCGTCTAGTTTTGAAGAGGATGTGGATCGGGAGGTGCATTCGCATTCAGACGGATCGTTGATTAAGTTCGGCCTGTTTGCCAGTCTGTACTCACATAAGCAGTCTAAATCCGCTAAACAGATATTAATAAAATGTAATTCGAGGGAATTTTACCAAAAAACTGTCGAACTATTTCGGTTAGAAGTCAGACAAAATTAACGGATATTTTACACAAAGACCTACTGTGTGCATTTGTGGCGTAATTCGCTATTTGTCGGAAAGAAACATATTTCAGGGATAAGTTGCTGAGAACAGTGTAGACCTAACACAAATTCTATATACAGTAAAATTTGTTACCAAATATTACTATTCTTTTACATGCGTTTCGGAGCATCCGAAAAATCTCCCCGACAATTATTCAAGGAACTGCACGTAGCACGTAAGGTGCGTGGATTCTGCCATATGGCTGCAGCTGTTGGTCTACGAAGCGCAGACTGTCAGCAAGCTGAAGACGAAAGATAAGGCCAGTCGACAGAACGTCGCTAATAACAAGCTGCGTTGGATGCAGACCAATTTCTCCGTATTTCCACGCACCTTGTTTTGTGTTAAGGCTAAGCGTCATCTGTGGGGAAAAGTCAATCGGCAGAAAGACCGCACATGGATCTCTTTAGTCCTCGCGTCTGCCGTGAGTTGGTCCGACACAGGCCTGAAGCAAACGTTTGGTAATCTACTGGTCTCCACTTTCGCCGGTCTATTCCTTTTATTAGCGTACCTGAAGGACCTAACGTATGACTACCATGGACCTTACTGCTGATGCCACAAGCCCACATCGGGGACGTGACTGTCACAGTCACTGCTGACATGTTGAATAAAACGCAAGAAATTGATCACAGGTTTGACATTATTCGTGCCACAAGTGGGTCACATGAACGTTTTAATTGGTACATATTTGTGGCGTAATAATAACCACTACAAACCATCTAAATTAATGAATGCAATTCGCACAACAAATAGTATTATTAAAGGTATTTGTAATTTTATCAAAATTTCAGCCTCTTAACATTTATTTTGCTACTCTATGCTTATTACGGAATGTAACATTCATTGATACACGTACTTCAGTTCAATATTTAAATATACTCTTATTAATATGTAGCGGTCTTCCAAAGTTAAGTTTTAATTTATATATTACCATAGGATTAGACTGGTGTACCTCAGTATTTCATGGTGGTAGCGTGATTGGATTTAAGTGTTCGTATAAACCGTGGGTGTAAACGATGCGTTTTTATCCTTAGTAGTTTTATACCTAAAATGTGAAGCTGTTTTAAGAATTTATACTACAATCACGTTTTTGCTGTTAGAAATCCTGCACATATCAAAGTACGAGTACATACGCTTCCCTTCTGCTGAACTCAGCTGCGAGACGATATATTTTCATTTTACTTTTACAGTATCTCAGTTTTTATCGTGAAATTCCGTAAATCCCAGCACTGTTAGCACTGTTATTCTGAAATTACTTATTTTTACATTATAAATATGTATATGCATACGTAGATGTTATTTGTTGTGCATACTGCAGTAATTCATTTGCTTAGTTTATGTGGGTCACATGAAATTTACTCAGTACTTTAAACTGTTACTTCTCTTGTTGCTGTAATTAATTCTTACAGTTCATCTACCTTGTAAAACAAACCGTGTATATTACTTGCTACAGTATTCCCACAACGGCAGGTTTGACACAGGCACACTGTATTTCTACTTGAGCATGGTAGTAGCAGCTTTTTTTTTAAAGTCCTGGTACTTACCAGTGTATACGGTGTCAATAAGCTGCACGACCACATCAGTCATTGCTAATTCTGTGGAGACCACAAGAGTCATGTAAACAATTCTTTGTATCACGCATAGGAACGGAAATGCATTCAGGCCACAACCAAGTGAATAACTGCCAAGACATTCTCTGTGCAACGTATATGTCAGAGTGAGTACAAATATAGGTGCAACTTATTAACGTATGAAGACGTTTCCTGAGTCCAGTTGATGAACATTAGTACAGGGTCGTGTGCCACCTCAGTCATGAATAATATAGAATTTAATATGATAGGATATTTATAAGAAAACGAGAAATATCACAAGTTTGTGCAGTGATTCCTTACAGTGTGTATGCTAAAATTTTCACGTACTACGCAAAGATTTATTCTGTGTTTGTTCACTTAATTCTTCTGCAAATTCCTTCTAACATACCAATCCAAAACACGTCGAATTACTTCAGCTTCTACTCAGCGTAAGTACAAACATAACTGTCCCCTAGGACTGGTGAATACTAAATACTTACTTAAAATCCTAGACAAAGAAGCACAGAGACCGTCAATCAGAACTATATTTTCAGACAAAATCTTTCATTGTCCAACATGTGCTACATGTTTCGGCTTTTTATAAAGCCATCATCAGGTACAGGCATAAAAATACAAGGGAAATGATTTCACTTTATATAAGGGGAAGTCTCATCCTAAGATAACTTAAAAATTCAACTTAATTCCAAAGTTCGCTGGATGCAGGACGTGGCAGGAATAGTAACTTCAGGTCTTTGAGGAATTGGGCTGAGAGATTTAGAGATGGTCTTAGCTCCTACTGGTCAGCTGCAGACATGATAAGACAGCCTGACGAACTGATTTTATTAACACAGACAGCGGTCTCTCTGTAAGACAACAACTGAAAGCAGAGAGAATTTCGAAAACAGGAATACTCTAAATTGACTTCTTCGACAGGGGTGTGCCACACACTTATACGGCCCACAGGTATACTGAACATGGAAAACTTCAGTGCTCCTACATCATAAAATCATCATTCTCCTCCTCCTCCTCCTCCTCATCATCATCATCGTCATCATGAGCTGTGAAGTATTAGGCGTGGTGCCTGTTCTTTATCCCTCGAGATGAAGCTGGTCCTTCCATCTAATTTTTTTCGATTAAGTCCTTTTCTTTCCTATTGTTACATTTACTGTCATACAGTTCGCACTATAACAACGACCTGAACAACTGCACCACAACACTTCCTGTCCTTTTCCTCTGGTGAGCCATCAACCACACTTGAGACATACAACATAAATACAAACTTTCAAAATGTGACAGTTTCACAACAAATTTTCTCAATATTCGTAACAAATTCTCCTTTATTTTAATTAAGTTACTGATATCTATGCAATTTAATTTCAAAATATTTATGTTTATTCATATTACACCCCTATTCATTAAAACAACTGTCATTTTGTAAGACAGGTGTAAACTTTCTTATTACGATCATTGCTGTGCGAGAACCTCACTTTGAATTTCTGCGTAAGTTCTTTAAATTACATTTAAAGGTATTCCAGTATTATACAGATTTAGAATTGACCTCTATAAGTCATCTTCTGAATTATCGACTACAGCATTATGAAGATGTGTTTTTCAGGGTTGCAAAAATTCACACTGCAAGTGTTGTGTATTACAGCACAGTGTTGTGTGTAAGGATTTGGAAATATATCGGAAGGAGCATAATGTCTCCAATTTTGGACTTGAGAATCGAGGGAATATGCTCCTCTGAAATGTGTATGACAACGTGTTAGACTACGTGGCGTCATATCCCAGAAAAACACTGTATATAAACATGATGACAAGGAAAGAATGGTTTATTCAAAAGTATGCCACCAGTAATGTTTTATAGGCTTACTCGAGAAGATTCAAAGTAGTTCTGAGGGCCACGCTGCACATATAACCCACGCACTAAATATCCATATTGCTGTAGATCTGTGCCTGTGATCCGCTCTAAAAAAAGAGAAAGGCAAATCCTATACAGGCCTAGACAGGCCCTAAGGGTTTTAGGGGGTTGAGGCTCCCAGATTTCAAGACAGTCGGCACATGAAGGTTGTAGGGTGGTCAGCCCTACGCACCGGCCGCCTTTACCCCAAAGGAAATATTCCCGGTACTCATTTCTGTTAGAGGCTGAGTCGACCCCAGGGCCATAGTGCGGCCGGAAGGATTATGTCAATAAAAACTTACGACACCATCAGCAATCGAACCCGCGAACTTCCGGCTTGTAACGCAGTGCCACCGCGTACCCCATGATTCGCTTTAGCCTATGCTTTTATTTTCCGAACAATCAACTCTGTTTGGACACTCCTACGATTTGTCGACGCACCCAATCACACATGTAAGATGGCCGAACACGACAGGATAAAAGCGACTGACTAAAAATAAACGTGGATCGAAACAAACAGGGAACGCAAACACACTCGAAGCAGACAGAAGGAAAATGAAGGAAATGAAGATCCACTTCAGCCCACCACCTTGTTCTCTTCTCTTACTTTACTGTCAGAATAAAATCTAAGGCTCCATTGCACAATTTCTTGAGGTCCTGCATTCATCAGCAACTGAAGTAAAGATTTGTCTTCCGCCGAGGTGCAGATTGGGTATGCGTTCTTCTGGGTTATTACGCAGCGAATGTTGGTACATGTTTACCGACGTTTCGGCACAGCCAATCGTTAAAATCTTCAAGGGTCAAGCAGCCCAAAAAATGCCGGGAAGAGGTGAAAGCTTGGTTATATAAAAATGCCGTTGGCTGTGATTGGTTCTCAGGGGAAGTACACGAGCCAGTCGGGTTGGAGCGTGGGGAAACAGAGAAGAGAAAGAGGGGACACCGAAGTAACACCGGAAAATCGAAAAGAGACGTAGGAAAGGGAAAACATTGGAAACAAGGGCGAAATGAAGAACACAGGCGAAGAAGAGCCGCATGGGCACGAGAAACCAAGAGAAGAGAGGAAGAATATGTAAAGTAAATGATGTAAGGATGTAGAAGGAAGTTTGCCTTATGCTACGTATCAAATGGAAAAATAACGATCAAAATGTGTTATTTAATATCAGAGCAAGTGAATGAAATTTATGTTTTCAACACGAAACGAGGGTTGTAAGTGAGAGAGATATTTAGTGAGCATTATGTTCAAAAATGAAATGAAGGACACTGCTAGAAGAAACGTTTGGAGACACAAGTGACAATAAATATACAAGTAGATGAATTTAAAGTGATAATATTGTAGCAGAAGCGATTAAATACTCATTTCATTAATGGAGCACGCAAAGGAGATTAGAGATGGCCGACTACCAAAATTAACTTGAGTATGGAGCTCCAAAGAACAGAGAAATGTGGGAAGGCCCAATAGTAATTCGAAGGACCTTATCGACATAGGAATGAATGAGCTTTATCACCCAAACCTTAAGCTGAGCGAAGATTCAGGATCGCATATTTTGCAATGATAGAATTAACTAATGTCATTTCAACTCGACCAAAGTGTCTCTGTGATTCGAATAAAAATCGTACAACATTCTGCCCTTGAGTCCTTGTTGAGCAGACGGCTAATGCGACACGCTGGATTACAGAGAGGCTCCAGAAAGTTCGGAATCTGCTCATCGTACTAAAAAATAACAGTATGGGTCAAAGTCCTTCTAGAGAATCTGACGGTCATTTACAAGCTCAAGCAATTCCTATTTCTTAGGGAAATAACTACAAATATTACCATATTCACTGCTTCCTACAGTAAGTCGAATTCACTCCAGATACCCATGTTAAAATATTAAAGCATGTTTTAGTACAATTTTGGATACCAAATATTCCGTCTAACACTACATTTTATTGTTCCTTTTTAAATGCTACATGTTTCCATCGAAACCGATAATCATCAGGCGTTCTTCTACAAAATCTGAAATTGATTTAGTACAGTCCTGCCAATGTACGCCTGCGTTTCCAAAGTGGACTACATTCAGAACATTACAGCCATAAAACCAAATTAAATTGTACACCCCTTCCTTTGCAAGGAAAGAAATAAATGTAACGAAGGCGGCAAGACCGAATAAGAATGACTGCAACACACAAGACGAAAGAACAGATAAACATAAAAAAGATATAAAAGGGGGAAACACTAAAGCCGAAATAGAAACATGGTAAACCAGCAGAGTGTAGAAGCTAGACGAATTCCATAAGCCTGCGTGCGCCAGCCATTTCATCTTTTTCCTTCACGCTTAGGATTCGGTTCCTTTTCCCTACTTTAATTTTTTTGCATCAAGGGCGAATGGTTCCTCTAGGAGTCATCTAGAGCTTGTGGGACAGAGTCGGGCGATATTCGCGATACAGGCCTAAGCAATGAGAATTCAAACCAAATCTCGCGTTACGGATAATGGAGAATAGGAACAAGGTGCCTAATGCTCCAGTGAATGAGACGTACACTACTCCCTTCACGGATCTAATGAAGGCAGTTAGATCTAAGGAGAAATATGAACAAAATGTAGGTTACTACGTAACGAGATTCTTTGAAATGTGTAAAGCCCGCTTAGTATTTTCGAATAGTGAAGTCTAGGACATTATGATGTTTATGAATGAAAAGGGAGATAGAAACTGCATTAAAAAGTTGTGGTTACGTCTCTTGGGAAATTATCATTTGGAGATCAAGGGTTAGAGTCGATGAACCTAAAATACAGGCTTAGCAAAGCCCATTATGTAATTTTGCGTGAGCTCATTCCATTGTGTTAAGCAAATAGATATGCACACGTTTGGTAAAACCACAACACTTTTATTGTAACTAAAATGTTACCTAAAAAATTCACTCACGTGACATTTAATTTCCTTCCAAGACTTTTTCGAATCGCTGCAACCGAAATGAATCTTAGGAAGACAGGAGTTGGACGAAGGTGAAGCAGTACTGTGTGCCGTATTAGGGGTAGGGAACGTTTTATACGTGCAGGTAAACTAAAACGCAGTGTTTAGTATATGCACTTCCAGGTTCAACATCAGAAACTTGGCAATTTTCCAAACAGACTGTTTATAAATTACGTATAACTCTTACAACAAACAGCCACTATTTCCCTATACACAATTTACAGGTTCCTCCTCTTAATGGATACACACACACTGCGTTCCCTGTGACGTACAAAATGTTCTCTATTATGTAAACCCATTTCAGTGTTCAGAATAGTCACATGAAACAGTCATATGAAACAGGAAGTCGTACTTCTAAGAGACGGTTCGACTTTTGTGATAAACTTAATGATTATTGCATCAATTTAACCCAAACCGCTGATGTTGTGTCACTGATATAGGAGAACCAATCCAAACAAAATGCAATGTTTGTTCAGCAGTTTTACTTGGGCGAAGAGAGGTGGCGCGAGCCAAACTGCCACAATACAAATATTTCTGTCCTAAGAACTTGATCTTATATTCGGTAAATATTCCAAAGCGAATATCCTACATGCAATAAAAAGAAGGAAGGCTAACTGGATTGGTCACATCTTGAGTATGAACTGTCTTCTAAAACACGTTACTGAAGGAAAGAGAGGGAACGAGGTAAGAGACGGGAATACGAGGAAGAAGACGTAAGCAGCTACTGGATAATCTTAAGGAAAACAGAGCATACTGGAAATTGGAAGGTGAAGCATTGGATTGCACTCTGTGAAGAACTCGCTTTGGAAGAGGGTATGGACCTGTCGTAAGACAGACAACAGAATTCATGAATAAATTAATGTTCTAAAGTATGTGTTAGGGAAATTCTGATTCCGTCACGACATGTTTGAAAACAAGAACGCTTGGAAAGCGAGACGTAATTTATCTACACGTTGCTTGTGACCATCCAACACAGTCTCTCTGCCGTAGTCATTCTAACCATTGACAGCAGATCATTTCACACTTGATCAGAGATCCATTAGCAGATTCACACCTAGTGAATTTCCTCCACCAAATATAATTCCTACCCTTATTCGGGCCCCTCTCATCCTCCCGTAGCCCTTCAGATTTCCGACTGACACAACTCAACATTCCACCCTCTTATCTATCTCTTCCTAACGTTCAGAAAATCGGACAGACCTCTTCAACGAGCCACAGATGAGGGGTAAGAAGTGGGGTCAGATAATAGAAAACCCTCTCCTTCTATGTAGGAAAGAGAATACTTTATGGATTAGGACAGCATCCGAACCTCTATCCGTTTCTATGAAAACTTCCTCACACGGTTTGTCTGCCCTTTCTACACATCTGACTTGCCCTTAGATGAAGATTTGACTCTATAATGCACCACTGGATTCCATTTTCACAGAATGTTGTCATTAGATGGTTCTCTCCAGCTGCTACAACTGAAAATGTGGTCAAAGTTTTCTGTATGTGACGGTGGGAACAAAAGGATTTTTTTCACATGTTAGTCTCATTTTAAGAAATCGCGAACTGAAGTCAGGCCAGGTGACTGAAACGACATCAGTTTGCAAAGTTTTCCCTCGAGGTATTTCCAGATAATGTGTGAGGAATCTACAGGATACCACAGGCATTCGGTCTGTATCATTCCGCAATGTCGGGGAAAACAGTTTTTATAGATATAAATGGTCAGGGTGGAGCACGGCTACATTTACACACGCTCCCAAAGGAAATATTTTTAATCATTATTTATTTAAAGGCGCTATATCTATTGAGATTTTGTGGAGTCGAGTTACAGGATAATTAATAAATAATGAATTGCACAGAAAGGGAAGGATGGGCTGTAGCCTAATGGTTATCTATTGGTATTTTTCCGGAGAGTGAAGGAAATCACAGCAGAGCAGGCAATATATGTATAAACGTAACACAGGCGCGTTCGCGTAACCGTTGTTGCCGTGGAAAAGCAATAAGTACTATATATTCTGAGCGTGTGAACGTATCCTGAGTCATCTGGCATGCAATGCGCTTGCGCCGTATTATATTGTCATCTGTGGTCCGTCTGACTCTACCACATTTTTCCACATTTTCTCACAAACGGCCTGATTTTCCGAAAAAGTCATTCAACATAAAATGTGTGTTTTAACTGTCTCTACAAATCTTGGAAGCGTTTCTCATTCTAAGAAGAAATGAGCTACATATTATGATAAATATGCATAGGTCATTATACAAAGTACCCGTTATTGTCGTCTGATTAATTAAATTAATTAAACTTGCAATTCCTTGACAGATCTTCGAAAAATAATGACAGCTCAAATTCCATGGACATCCGTCAAGGGGGAGCCCAGTTGTTGCATGCGGACGGGCAGACGAATACGCAGACAGACAGACAGACAGACAGACAGACAGACAGACATGACGAAGCTAACAGTTGTTTTTCTCAGTTTTGCGAACGCGCCTATAAAGGCCAATCAGCATATCCGGTCTCAAGCCCGGGACTGAAGTCGGTACCTTTCCAATTCCTGTGTTTAATGTAACGATGCTGACAACTTCTGACGAGACAGACTAATAAAACATGAGTATGGAGCACTGGTAGAATAACACTGAAATGGGAAGTCCTAAGTACTAAGAGAGAAGACTTTCCAATACCAATTTGTGCACCAGAAATCCCTTAAAGCACAGTGCTACCCACATGATTGCGACCTTCCGTGATACAGTTTCACGTGCTGCTACCACAAGCACAGCGACACACAAATACAGCACTTCGTTACGGCTGCCAAGCAATTTCTGCTGGTTGCTGAAAGCTCGCTCTGAGAACGACTCAAGATAAGATGGCGAGGAAAGTGCTTCAGGCAGAAGAGATGAAGGACGGAAGAAAATGTCACGTGGGGGTAATCGGTAAATTTTGCCGTTTATCTGAGTGTAGGCATTTTATATAAATAAAGAATAAAATAATCAACAACAAAATCACGAATGAACCAAAACCGACTATAACAGAAAACGTGGGACGGGATAGCGCAGTCGGTAGAGCGACATTCTACGGGCTGGACGGTCCGGGGACCGAATCCCGGTGGGGGCGATATTTTCCGCACCCTTCCAGACCGGCCCTGGGGCCCACCCAGCCTCCTGTACAATGGATACTGGGTCTTTCCCGGGGGTAAAGCGGCCGGGCCGTGGGGCTCACCACCCCACCCCGTTCTAGTGCCGAGGTCAATGAAAGGGGAGAGCTATACCTCTTCGTCCTCTTGGGCCTTAGGCCTGTTTAGGAATCCCTTTACCTTTACAAGAGAAAACACAAGTTGTGGAACACACGCATA
Organism: Coptotermes formosanus; assembly: GCA_013340265.1. NCBI lineage: Eukaryota > Metazoa > Arthropoda > Insecta > Blattodea > Rhinotermitidae > Coptotermes > Coptotermes formosanus. The sequence goes on from BLKM01011744.1 coordinate 3,587,058, forward strand.
AATTGAAAGAGAATATTAAGGGGGTATTCTAAGAATGGGGTACAAATGTCTGAGATGGCTCGACTGGTTCAGGATACAGCTACTCCAGATACAGCGATGGTAACATTCGTGGTTCTACAACACAGGAAATAATCACACTTTACACAGAGTTCATCAGTTGCACCAGGCAGACTCTGCTACATAATCAGTATACTGTTTTACCTTGTTCTAGACTTTGTTGTAATCTTACAGTTTTCTCAGTCTGAATTTATTTAGACATTCTCTGTCCTGTTGTGTGTGATTTCATGTATGCTGAAAAGTACGCATCCTAAACGTACACTCGTTTAAAACTTTGTAGATTTTACACAAGACGCGCAAGACTTTTACCATTATTAGAATACTTGAAGGTACTTTCATTTAATGCTGATTCCACAGCTAACAGTAAAATACGCTACAGTAGGTTTTGGCCTAAAATAAATACACATATTTCTTCAGCAAACGTTATTAGAGTGAACAAATCAAGAAAGACGAGACGGCAGGGTCGTGTATCATGCGCAGTGAAGGAGAAAGCTGCTTCCTATATTTTATTCGTAAATATGAAATAACAGAACACATGGGAGGTTGCGTATAGATGGCAGAATAATATAGACATCGATTCTTAGGGAAAAATGTCTTGAGATGTACACTGGATTCTGCTGGCGCTATATAGGATAAAGTGGCATATTATCGTGAACATGTTAATGAATGTTCAGGGCTCCACAAAAGACGGAAATTTGTTAAAAGCCGAGTAACATAAGCTGCTCATGAATAAACTTTTGTAGAAAGAAGTAAAACAAGTGCAGGTGAACTGAACACTGAATATATGGGAAATATTTAAAAGTGGTAATCCAGTGAGAAAACTGCAGCAACAACAAAACTGAAAATGAGAAAGTACAAAAGAAAATGAAACGAAAAATTTCGTACTTAATGCCTGAGAACGCATGGAAATACATCTCCATCGACCAAAAATTATTTAACCCTCTGAATAATAACATTGGTCTACATTATATAAAGTTTAAATTTGTACCGCACAGAGAACACAGTGTGCTTCCATTATAAGGACGAATCGGTGAATGCTGTGGGAGCAAATAATCCGTATTTATTGTATCATAAGACACACAAATATCCTCCTTGTGGTCAAAACGAGGAGTTTAGTGTTGAATATGGCAGCACGTGTACATACCACTGGATTTAAAGGTACATAGTGTTTTGTTTACTATGCACAGTGACAATCGCACCTTCACTATACGTGCTTACAAGTGGATGTTTATGGTGCAAAGGTAAAGTTACATTCTCCTACACCAAACTCAAACTACTGAGTTTCTACAGCACTATGTTATTTTTGAAATGACAGGATATTTCGAAACAGCTGTTCCTGTCTTTACAGTTACCCCAATTAGTACACGGCTGAGGCGTTTACTTGCCCTGTGGAAAATAAAACTTCGTGTAAAATACGAGCGAGTTGTCAAACACGTATAAGGCCTTTTAATTAATTCTGAACAATATAAGAATACAACATGCACAGTAATATGAATTATCCGACGTCTTACGATCATGGCTTAGCCTTATGGAGGCAGTAAGTACAACTGACTGCTACGCATTTCAACTTGAAAAGATACCCGTAAACTGTCCCAGACATATTTATACGCACTCAACACCATAATAATTTTCTATAAAACGGACGGGTGTTAAATAGCTTTATTCTCTGAAACGTCGAGCATACTGCCTAAAAGAGTGCTGCACTGGAACACAACGCCTTAAGATATCATCAAACTGTACAGTTTTGTAACTTACGGTGTACTTACTTATTTCAAGGTACTTCTGATGCACACTGTCGTATTCGTCCCACACAATATTCCTGAAACGATTTCTCTCCTTTGATCCCGCCAGGATGGAGTCCTGTTTGTGGTATTCGTTTGGGTTCCTGAAAATGTGTAAAATGAAAAATCAGTGGCGAGATTATATTCTGTGTAATGTGCTTACTGCCTATGTTGATCAAACATATTCCATAAAACTATAAATAGCGTAGGTCTAAGGAAACATAGAAACTATTCAACATAAGTAGAATGTTGTTTAGGGAAGGGCAGAATAAATTATTTCACTTATGGTTACCAGAATTCATGGCCAAATCACAACATGAAGACGGCTAATAAACGCTCACAAACGTGGCTAAGTTCAGACATATGGGAAATACAGTAACAAATCAGGCAGTCGTGAGGTATATGGAGAATCACTGTAACAAGAGCCAACTAAACGCACTGTGTTAAATTTATTATTATTTCGTTTTACATTACCCGGACACGTTTCGACTTTTCAACCGTCATCCTCAGGGGGGTGCACCAACGTCTTTTCTAATGCTGGAAGGACCAAGCGGTCATATTCATTTGCTGTATGTCTCTTCGGTAGGGTCGCACTACGCTCTTAATTGTTAGAACACTGTATACTTCTGTGGGTAGCACTAGCACTGATGGTTAAAACATTATATTTGGTGTATTAAAAAGCTGAAAGTTCAAAACTTATGATTTGCTGCGGTAACATAACAGTGCATTTGGTTGGTTCTTGATACAGTGATTGATGACAGAACAATGCACGGAATTAGCAATGTTAAACTAATACACGGAGAATATTTAGCACGATTCAGCTCAGAAGTATATATTTTTGGCCTTCCTACCTGAAGACATAAAGATGAAAATATAAAATCTTCCCGCCCTGTCTGTTGTTTTACGTGAGAATGAAGTTTTATATGCCACCCAAATGGAAGAACAGATGTTGGAGGCGTTTGAGAATAAGTATGGAGGGCAGTGAAGACAGTAAAAGGAGAGACGTAGGAGGAGGAAGAAGATAACTGGATAATGCAGTGTATTTCATAATTTTTACTTTTTTGCTAATATCATTAGGATTATTAAATCCATGACTATTAGGTGAGCGGAAGGTGATGGAACACCCCAGTCTTTAGAACAAAAGAACAAAAGACTAAACACAACATTCTTAATTTGAATCACCAGATCAAAAGCAATCAAAATTTTCTCTAACAAGAGAGGAGAACATTTCTTCAAATATCTTCTACAGTTTTACCAACACTGTTACATAGATAAAAGAGGTAAGACTTCTAGAGTCAGTTATTTTCATACGTTGTAACAGATCTCTCCTGAGAACTGAGTGATTGGGTTGATAGTGCTACATTCTAGCTATTTATTTTACCATGTATGATACAAAATCTCGAACAAAAATAAAAACTGGTTGCCAGTTTATCACTTCAATACTGATAACTGAATCCTACCTAATAAATAAACGCCTTTGAAAGATACGGATTTGTATCCGGTAATTTGGTTGCCCTGCGACCATAATTTGAATCCCTCGAAGGAGAAAGAAAACAATTATAGCCACCATCATACAGCAGGTTCAAGCGCCGTTTCATGCCGCTGTAAAAACCTGAAAACATCGGGTAATTGGTGTTCTATACAAAGCATCAAATTCGATATTTTTAACAAGCATACATGGTGCATTATTGCGTTATATTACACGGATCTGTACCAACATAATAATGAAGGATGAATACAGAAAGGGACGCTACTCTTGAATTACAATGTGGCTTCCTAATGATATTGTGCATAGATTCAAAAACCCATGGTATCACCACACAACACGCACAAGACAACAGGATGTGTTCCATCGCTGGCTGTAGATCCTACGACTGAACTCTGGTGGTACAAAAGAAATTCTCACACACGAACAGTAAAAGACAAAAACGGAATGTGGACTTGCAGTATACGGTGTACCGCTGGAGTCCTATTCGTGGCTAACACCAAACCTTGGACGACGAAGTCAAGATGAGGAATGGAAAAATCAATTCCATTTTGTAAAGACAGACTTTGAAGAAGTTTCCTCCGGCGATTAGTAGCCGGCCGTACACCACGGAGACCCAGGTACGATTCTAGGCCAGTCCATGTAGTATCTGCGGTAGAAGTAGCACGTTGACGGGCTGTTCACCTAGCACTTTGATTTTCCCGAGTTTTATCCCTGCACAAAATCTCCGCAACTGTGCAATGTACTCATGGGGGTGCGCAGAAGTGCAAGCTTAATACAATGCACGCATACTACTGCCAAACAGTTTAACTCCTGGTGTTCAGTCTTCTTCCACGCTTATCCTAAATAATTGTATCAACCTTGAATTTAAGGTACGAGAGTTTAAATTAACTTCAGACAGTCTGAGAGAGATTCCGACATACTTCAGTACAACCAACAATGTCCTGAATTTTACAAATATAGCACAAACTCTGCTCATGGCTGATATGTGTCACAATCATTAGTTACTCCCATATAAACAGTACAAGGGAATCGAATCCGGAACCGTTCATTGCAGGAGACGCTCAATAATGTGTTAGCCCGTGCAGATTACTGCGAGGGCTGGACTAAGCGGCTAGATAGAGGGAGGGGGCAGGGGGCTGGTTTGATCCTGAATATTCATGAGACACACGTCTCCAGGCTATAACAGCGTAGTCACACGGATACAGCGTCGTTCAGCTACGGAGTGGAAGTCAGATGTGGTGGATTTAAGGTCCATGTTAAGGGAATTTATAACAAAGATTATGGAAAACCCATGACGACCTGAAACTAAGAGGGAAAGGGAGGTAAAGAATAACGCCATCAAACCAAACCGAAAACCCAACTCGCAAATACCCATGCAGAAGGAACTCCAGATTGACACGCTTGTAAACTACAAGCGTTATCACCGCCGTCTGACAAACATGATCCTAGGTGAAAACAATTTATAGATATAGGAGTAGCTGTTCGAAATGCGTTACTCAGAGAATGAGGTTAGCAGTTTATGCCGAACCTTTCCGCCTGAGGCAGTAAATAGATCCATTTTCCGAAATGTTCCGTTCTGTTGGCAATATGACACAATGGACGATGTCCAGAAACTAGGTAACACCAATCCGTGACTTCGGGCTTCCGCCGCGATGTTGATGAGATCTGCGCTCTTCTGGGGTCTTAAGCAGCGTCGGATGGTAATCCTCGTTTCGGGACAACGTATGCGTCCCGAAACGTCGGTAAAGGATTACCATCCGACGCTGCGTAAGACCCCAAAAGAGCGCAGATCTTATGGTAAAACCAAGTCTAATATACCGTCGTAAGAAGTACTTGGAATGTTCACATACCACCTCTTTGGTATTTTTTTTCGTTCTTTCGGATGCAAAAAAAAATATTTTGGGCGTTCCTCCACAGAAAAGAGGATGAGAAATACTGCTGCAGGCAACAGAATGCACGCACATGTGAAGAAGGCGCAGGCCACAAGAATACGGTGTTTTGCTGACATGTAACTGAGTGGCTCTTACAGCGAAGGCTAACTCACTATACCGGCAATTTGACACTTAAATTGATTGGCCGTTTAAATTCCTTGACACTATTACTTTCATTACATTTACTTTTCACTGCTGCAGACGCCTCTGTTATCTGTCACACAGTATGTTTTGATGAACTAATTTTCTTGTTGGACTTATTTGCACAGCACGTGACGCTCTGCCGTTCGCATGAAGTTAGTGACCTGCTTCCGTCTATTATCAAGTCAGGTACTGTGTTTTGTTTCGTAGCCCTTCCTTCTTCTACCTACTTGTTCATTGTAGGTGTCACTTGATCACACTCAGACACACACCACAGTCGGTAGGACTCCTCTGGACGAGGGATCGGCCCGTTGCGGAGATCTCTACCTGACAACACAAACACTGTGCAAGAGACAAACATCCATGGCCCCGGTGGGAATCGAACCCACGATCCCAGCAAGCGCTCGGCCGCAGACCTACGCCTTAGACCATGCGGCCACTGGGATCGGCACTGTGTTTTGCTAGATCTCTATATTCGATGCGTATTCCGCTGAACACTATAATTGAATGCACGGGACTAAACGTATTATTGTAAGCACTGGACTAACCCTGTAACCTTATGCATTGGACTGCGTATCAATTTTACTTTCACTATTAGAGCAAGCGTTGGATTACGGTTTTTTTTTACTTCTGGTGGTAGATTTGCACTTTATATTCCCCGAATACCTAATTCTGCCAGACATGATGTTTAGAAGTAATTTCTCCTCCAGTTGTCTTCATATTTCTCCACACCTTTTCACATCAGTGAACTTTACGAATGCCTATCTGCGTAAGGCTCGCCTATACAATGCTGACGTCTCTTTGTAGCTTCGTCTTCTTGTAACCACACTCATAAATGCCAGAAGCCGTAATTCGTGGACTGCCTTCTTCAAACGTTCACAGAAGTGTATTTTTAATTTGGAAAATACATTTCATTCCGTGAAATATCCACTCGTTAGTCAATGCTAATGTAATTAAGTTTTTAATAACAGCACACGCAGTGAAACAAACGCCGAACCATTCTATCACAGAGTGCAATGTCACGTTAATGACGTAGGCCATAATTCTGTGATGAAACTCGTGCCACGGACACGTGCAGAGGTGGAGGAGGTTCGAGAATACAAAGTTAATATGCACCATGTCCGTGCACTGTATTATACGAAATAATAACACCAACTGATGCACCAAAAACAATATATAATTTTATTCTTAAAAGTCGACACCTCTCAAACTATATAAATGCAACCATAGTGTATCAATATTATTCTCCCTGAACATGGCCCAGCAGGGCCGAAACATGTAGGAGACTTTTAAGAATAAAATTATATACAGTTTTTGGTGCATTCGTTGCTGTTATTATTTCGAATACAAAGTTATTTTCACAATTAAATTCGTATACCATCTACAAAAAGTGCCTTACAATTTTCTACAACCTACAGTGGATATACGTGCCGATGTGATTACCTACCCTGCTGGAATAACCTTGTACCATATACTCTATAACATAGGCATTCACTGTATCTTAATACATGCAGCGATACTGCAACATAAACGTTTCTCACCACTAGAGTTTAATGTGCAGACTGTTTTGAATAATGAAACTGGTCGTATCCACAAGCAAATAAATACAGCTTAGGCCACTATCATAATATTAAATTCGAGGGAATGAGATGTCCAGGAAAATCCACCGGCTGAACTAGCAATCCAATTCCGTACTTTCCGAGCACGAAGCATCCAAGTTGGAAATTCAATACACTTTACTGAAATGTGGGAAAAGTGAACATTTTCAAATGTTGGCAATGCTGCGGGTGTTACGAAATGATTTAACTGGCATATTTCACTTTAAATGCTGAGTCCTTGTAAAGGTAAGACACTGCAATGTGCCAAGAAGGTACGCTGTATGACCCAACAGTTGGTTAGCGACGTGTCGGTGGAACATGTTTTTGTCTCTTTATTGTGATAAATGAATCTTTCGCTCGATTCATGTAAACCAAAATGTCGACAGCCGACCTCTTTTGAATTCCACCATTTCTGTTACAATAGTACCATACAGGGTACTGCAGCGTCTTACAGCTACTGCAGCAAGTAACGTACGTCTAGAGGACACAAATTTCTTTAGCTACTGGGAAATTTGTTGTTACTTTGAAAGGTAATAATTTTCCTCTTAAAACGGTTTTCAAGCAAACGTTCAAATTGCCTTAATTGCTAATTAAGCGACCGAATAGGAATTTTAACGATGCCGGGAAGGTTTAAGATGCACAGTGACTAAGCCAAACTGTAATTAAAATATTCAACTCTTTGGACACCGTCTTAAGCGAAACTGAAAAGCACGACACTGCGGCTTATTTTTTACGGATTTTCGAATTTACCCTAACAGAGGATTGCTTGTCCAAAACTTATGAATTGAGGAGTCCGTTTATGTTGTGGGGAATATTAAAACAGAGCGAGCGTATCCCTTGGAAATTATACTAACAAAGAAAGAAGATGGCGTAAATAGACATGTATTTTACGATCAAATAATTTTTGGCTAACTACTAGTCATCTAAATAAAATACAGACTTTTATCTTGACTAACACATCCGTGAGAACTTCAAACCTCGCAACAGAGGTCTTACAAACATTCGTGTCACTTGTTATGTTCAGCATATCGTGTTCGGTACGCATTTCAACAAATTATGACAGTCCATGCTACAGCCAAAAGCACCGATGTTCATACTATGGAACCTGACAGCACAATTGGACAGCTTTGCCCACACAATGAAGTCCCTTGAACAGAGTACGAGCAGTCACTTTCTCTCTAACAACCGACAGACACCCAAAGATACGAAATTCTAGGAATTCTTGCTATATAGCATTCAGCATGAACAATAGACTGTTCTGTCTAACAAGTTCCTATTTCCAAAGGCACTATCTGTACGAAGTCAAAATCCATTTCTGTATTCTCGCAATGTGCCGTAATATAATTACGTGTCTTATCTGAGAACACAATCTAATGATATCCATTACTTGCCAAATGGAAAAATCGTTTTTCTTGGGTAACAATTTTTGGTAATAATAACTCTGCTTACTAAACGTAATGTGTGTCGCCATTGCTGCCCGCTCTTCTCTCCCACGTGACCATTACAGCAGGCCCCAGGAGACATTAAGCAGTGTTTGTTCTTCTGCGATATCGTACTGAAGCAAAGTGTTGTTCCCAAAACAGTAAATGGGTAATCGTAGCGTCGAACAGTCCACACTGGCGACAAGCGTTGCCGTTTATTAACACGAACATTAGTCGCAGTTAAATACAGTCCAATGCGGGTATGGATAAGGCAATGTACTGGCATAGTAACTTGCAGCATATTTAAACCACATGAAACTTCAGTTCATATATTCGTATTTTGTGACATACAAACATGAACTGATTCCCCATAAAATTCGACTGTATCCTACACGGAAATTGTAAATATCCAGAACAATTATAACTATAAACAAAGAATTTCGATTTACAGATGAAAGGCAATAAACAAACACAAGTCACTAAATACGCCTGTATCATTATAAGCCTGGGATGTTATAAAACTGTCATATAAGGAGCACAATACAATATTAGACAAGAGAAGGGCAACAAATACAGAATATTAATATAAATATTTTTTAAGGATGGGGTGAAGTCCTAACCCTCAGTCTGTCAGTGAAAGAAATTTTAACCCTTTTATGACAGAGTTAAGGTAGGTTACATATAAGGATTCAGTTCCTACCTTATTGAAAACACAGGATGTTTCCATTAGAAACACCAGTCGGTGAAATCTGCATATAGAAATTACAGATGTTTATTGTATGCCTCACAGATAACACACAAACAGAATCTGGGGAGAACTGAGGAGGTTTTAATTTTACTTCTGGAGACACATTTCCAACCCGCAGACTTTCAAGCGTTAGTAATCTTCCAGAACAAAAGGTGCCAAGGAGTAAGCCGTGCGTGTATGTAAATGTGGAGGTAATATCCACACATTTTGACCCTCGTCACTAGCGGCTATCTGCAAGTGAGTAGTGAGAACAGTTCTGACACGGTGGTGGAGAACTTTTTCACCGCTTATAACCGAACCATAATTTTTCAGCCTGTCAGCCAGCACTTCTCTCACTGTTAAAAGACAAAATGCTTACTCAGATTTAGCACAGGGGCCTTGCGAAATGGCAGCACATGGCACAAGAAGAGATTATTGTTAAAACGGATCGTATGTTACCAGCGCAAATATATGGTCGTAAGGAGAGCTCATGAAGTAAGCATTTTGAAACTTTACAAAACGAGAATCCTTACGATTCATACAGCCGCTTACTGTTAGAATACTGAAATACGTTCTATAGCAAGTGACTGGATACGTATCTTGGCGTTAAGGAGACATGGAAATGTGTAGGCTACAGAAATTTGATGGGGAAACCTCTTGGCCAAAGCCCTCGTAAATAGCCCACAAAGAAGGTTACGAGAGAATAATATTAAAAACGTGAGTTAGGAAAACAGAATGAGTGGGTGGAAGATGGATGTCACTTACTTATAATCGTGCCCAACAGTGGCCTTTGTGCTACAAGTGTTTAATTTTTGAGACCTGCTTCTTAGTGCAGTAATGGCGATACTATTATCGTCACTAACAAATAAAGTGCTTTCTCAATAACACGATTTTTAAAATGGATCAGTTTTTGTCTACTATTCAGCAACAATAGTCTACGTGGTTTTCTGTACATCGCCTGAATTTTAAGGGAAAATATATTATAAATAATATTTGTTTTTAACATTTTTCCTGAATAACTGATATCCTACAGCAAAGGCACATACCACATACCAGTTATCAAAGAATGTCACTGCACATCTGGATTTTCACGCAAACAAACCTGCAGTGATGTGATTTCTTGTACTTTACGAAGAATAGACAAATGTAACGGTTATTTGTGATCAAAGAAGTATGGGTCTAATATGATAGAAAAGTGCATAAATAACGTAACGTATGAAGAGGCTATGGCACAACAAATAACCTGAACGGTTAATCACCCAGAATTTGTTTGGCTTTCGCACAGATTTAAATAAGAATACCAGAATACTGGAACCCAAGTGCCCGTTAATGTGCGTCAGAATATTCGCCACTTGAGTAAAACCCCTCAGTAATAAAATTAATGAATACAGAAGGACACGTTTGGTACTGTTCTTGCCTACTTTGTAGTAGCATCCAGGTATTTCCCTTGATGGACGCACGGAAACTGCAGAAGACTTCAGTTACAACCAGACAGCGACTCAGATCCAGAACACCCAAAACACAAGCCAGACACGCATTATGAATGTTTGAGCCATCAAGTTCTCCTTACAGATGCCTAAACTTAACTATAACAAACCGCACAGCACTTCCTGTGTCGCTACAGCCCTATACGCAGCACACAACCTACAGTTGCTCTGCGTAGTCGAAAAGCCAGCTGGTTCCCTGAAACACCATGCCCCACACCTCGCAACGGGACCATATGTTCGGACAATATTAACGAGATGAATGCAAGAAGGACTCTATGGCTTTTATGGTGTTATTGCACTAACATCGTACAGTATCACCCAGAAGTTCACTCGAGCGTGGATATGCCCTAAGGGTATTCTCAATATTTCGGCGGAACTGAGGTGTTGTTGGGCCTGTATGGCGCCTAAAATACCACGGAGAAAAGCTTTAGTTACCAGCGCCATGCATGGTGAATGCCGGAATCGCACTGTTACATCGTAACCTCCTCTGTGCAGTAAAGGTTGTAGGTCACAGGTGAATTCACTGTGCCCAGCTTGTCAGAAGCCTGTAAGTGTTGTAGAATTAAACACCTATTCGACATTAGGTGACGGTAAATGTAGATATACTACTGTTGTCACCTGTATCCTCCAAAGACAGGATAAATTTAAGTGTCTTACTTAACGACGTTGCTAATTGATACGTTTGTGTAAAGTCTGCAGTACAGGAACGCAATGTGTGAATGGAACTAAGTGAAGTCATATTCACAGAGTGAAACCGAAGTCTAAGACAAAAACCTGCTTCAGCGCCACTTTGTCCACCATAAATCCCACGTGTACTGGCCTGCGATTCAACCCCGGCCTCCGCGGTGTGAGGGCGGCCGCTAACCACTTGCGCCACGGCGGCCAATACAGAACGCTTAGTGACTGGCGAAAAGAAATAGTCCAACTGTTTACACTGATAACTTAAATATCAAAAGATATACCAATCAGAAGTCGAATACTGTCATAATAACAGCCCGCCAACCAGTTTATAACTAAATTCTGAAAGATACAATTTAATGCAATCAACAGACTTTCCAAGCGTTCTCCTTCCGAAGTTATGAGTTTTAACAGGAATTTCTTTCTTATGTATAGTAGTCACATGTCCTGCCAATTTCGTCCTTCATACATACCCTTACGCGTTACGAATTTTTGCCACGCTGCTATTACTTCATCCGTATTGAGATAAAACACTGCACAAGAAGACCGAAGCATAAATGGCCACTCGTCAACCTTCCACTACATTCCTGTACTTCTGCATTCAATCTCATTACTACTTCCGCCATTATCTGTCGGTACGATCCTCTCACGCATTGTGTAAATAAGTAGCGTGTCTCTTCCCAATTATTTCTAATCTACGTAATCTGCGGACTTACCCAGCCTCCACGTAAGTCGGTCACCCACAATTCCCCTCCTCCTCCACCTTCCCGATCTCTCTGTAAATTTTGAATGCCGCTGTCCAAACGTTCCCGCCTACCCACAACATTATTTTTGCCATTTTTCCCACGATGCCTGCCTACCTGACCCAGGTTTAAAAATATGAATAATATATCAATACGAACTGACAGTATGAGGATGTATATGGGGTACAACTGGCGTTCAGTTGTGAAGCATAAATGAAGTTTCGAATTCCGAATAAAATAAATTATTCTGACGGCAGGTGGCACACTGATAGCTTCTTCCATGAGATCTGCTCCTGCATTTATATTCTCATCCCTCTATGAATGGATCAGGTCCGCCTCGCCCACAATTCTGTGAATAACACATACGTGCTGTACCAGTTCAGGAAGCACTGCGTGCTCAGTAACTGTTCTGCACCACGAAGTTACTCAGCCAGTTAATCGGTTTGTCCCGTCTGTTGGTCAGTGAGCCCGCCAGTTATTTAGGTATATGGGATTGGATATTTCACAACGTACAGTGAATATCACGACATCCGCCCGAGCGATGCCGTTTATTGTGGTAACTTCTTACTAACATTTAAGAGAAACTTACTGACTCCGGTTACGGGATGGAAAAAGTGAATACCATTAGGACTTGAATATTATGGCTACTTAACCTTTTAAAGCCTAGCGGTAACTTTACACACCACCAGGTTTAACACTAAAAAATTCTACGTGGTGCCCACATTGCGTTTATGTGTTTTGTACGGATCTCAGAACAAACAGCAACTTTTGCCTTATAAAACATTAAGATACTGGTTTTTATAACCGAAGTGGAGAGTGTTTACAGCGCGGTACGAACTGAGTCCTTATATAAAACAGATACGTTCCGTCTTTAAAGGGTTGCTTACCGGTAACCGAATATACCATTTTCTGCAACAGTGAGAAACCCTGCGTTCTGAGATCCGCGTTCTTTTGGGGTTTTGCGCAGCGTACATTCGTAGTTTGTTACCGATGTTTCGAAAAACCTATCGGCTTCATATTCAAGGTTCATGCAGTCCAAGATGGATGCCAGGATCAACCAACCAAACAGCTAATTAATGGCGGAGACTTGCGCTTCGCGCAAGTCGACGTCGCTTGTTCTGATTAGCAATTCCTGCGTTTTGACGCATCGCTGGGCTGAATAACAGACACCTTACACTACAAGGGGGATTATGCTTACGCTAACGGTTTATAGTCTCGGTTTATGACCGCGACTTGTTATGCTGAAGGCTACGGCTCCAGGAGCACAGCCTTCCTAATTGCGCGGGGAATAATTTGGTTGGATGGCTGCCTGGGGATTGAAACCAGGGTGACACATTCGCGTACTATGCTCCAGCGACGAGTGGGCACTTTGGTGACGCCGCCCTGCCCGGAAAGAGGGGATGCGGGCCGTGCATCGACTTTATAATTACACCCTGTCATTTACTTTACAACTAAGTAAAATCACGAAAGAAGGCCGGGAACACTTAGGTACGCAGTTATATAGGTCATGGTGAAGGCGGTAATTGGTTCTCACAGAACGTCATGCTAGCCAATGGGATTAATGGAGCGTGAAGCAGGAGGAAGGGAGGCAGGGAGGAAGGGCGAGAGGGAGGGAGGAAGGGAGGGAGGGAGGAAGGGAGGAAGGAAGTCCAGTTGCCTAGGGCGACAGAAGCCAGAAATCACGCAACCCCGCTTTCTGTCCGCTTAATAAATTTAAGTATTTCGTATAATTTTCACAACAAACACTGATTTTCCGCCCTAAATAGCACTAACCGCTTGGTCTGTACAATGCGCACAGACTGCGTTTGCTGAGGCAGAAAACGGATTTTTACATATAACTTGGACAAACGTCACCCTTAAGACAGTTAATTTTGCCTACCTTAAATACCGATATACCTTGAATCCATATAAATCAGCACACCTCTTTCTGTGTAAAGACACCTGTTTTTAAGTACTGAAGACAGTACATCCGTTCGCAGTCAGTAAGTTATTTCAATTTCCGTCCGATAAATGTTCACTCTCGTAATCACATCCGGTGCTGTTTGAAACGCTGGACGTCTCAGTGCCGTCAGTGCAGATCTGTATCAACTTGTAACATACACAATCCACATACCATTTATTGGTCTATATAATATATATCCCTGCACCATAAATTGTAATAATTTCATGATATATATCCCTGCTACATAAATTGTAATGATTTCATTATATATATATATATATCCCTGCTACATAAATTGTAATAATTTCATGATATATACATATCCCTGCTACATAAATTGTAATAATTTCATGATATATAGATCCCTGCTACATAAACTGTAATAATTTTATGATATATATATCCCTGCTACATAAATTGTAATAATTTCATGATATATATATATCCCTGCTACATAAATCGTAATAATTTCATGATATATATCCCTGCTACATAAACTGTAATAATTTCAAAGACCAGCAAACGCACAAAAGAATGTTTTAGAAAGACTGTCTAGCATCAAGACGGGTACATCTGTGGGAAACAGGAGTATATAAAATAAGAACGGGCGGCTGAAGAAGGCCACTCAGATAGAACGTGGTTGTGTGAGTTCAGTAAAAAAAGTTTCATTCACTGGTTGGCAACATTGTTTCCACACCATTTACGTGAATACTTTCAAGTTTGTAATCTTAATGCATTTGGTTCTTTCATCTGTAGACTGCACATTTATTATCACGGCGCTCAACTATTCGGACGTTATGGAAGACAAATCATGGATAGAGCAAGATGTGATCCCGCCACTACGAATATCCTATTCACAGAAATGACAAGTGACAATTAATTTTCTGCCACGTGTCACCGAACGTGGCAGTTGAGCGATCAGTTCTCCAGCTCCGTATGTGGGCCATCAGCCTACTGTCCACGAAAGGAGGCCGCTTCCCGTAACTGTCAGAAATCACTCACGCAGTTGTCTACAGTTTCCTTAAGCACATGGCGCGGATAATAATCACATCCCACCAAACCCTTCCACCTTCCTATTCACAATCAAACTTTCAGTGGAATCCAACTCTACGCAGCAGAGACCTTCTTGGGAAGGCGAGCAACTAGTGCAAACAGCAATATTAGCTTTTTCGTTTACAATTAATTTTGTGACACTCATAAAAATTTTTTCATGGCTCGACAGCCCTAGTGGGCCTAGACATCCTCATAGTTGAGGTTACAAGGTCACATTCACACACCCCACATTCGGTAGGACTCCTCTGGACGAGTGATCGGCGCGTCGCAGACACCTCTACCTAACAACATACACAACAATCCCAAGAGACACACACATCCACGCCCCCGGCAGGATTCGAAGCCGCAATCCCAGCAAGCTAGCTTGGGCATACCCACTCCTTAGGCCACGCGGCCACTGGGATGGACAATCACCACAAACATGATGAATCATATTTCGCTTCATACCTCTCATCCATAAAAGCAGGTCCGGTATAATTAACGACAAAACACGTATTTTCTTTACGAATGTCATTACAAGATTGTAATATTTTCTTCAAAAAGGAACGCATGACCGAGCAGATCGCAGATGAAGACGTAAGAAAAGGGTAGGAGTTTCAAAACACGTTCTTTACCAACAAAAACACTGCACAAAACAGCGCAAATAGCCAAATACGCCGATGGGCACATAAACCTAATTTTATTCTTGCACAAGTTGACTGACGATTAGGTATTCTGAAAAGCAACCTAATCCATGGAATTAAAACCCGGCCTACGCCTGTGAAAACAGTTCATCTTACTAAGTAATTCTGCCGACTTACCCCGTCCTGGCGAAGTTACTGAAGTAGACAATGACGGCTTCAGACAGTCCAACCTCCGACTTGGTGTAATTACGGGGGAAGTGGTTGAAGCCGTCCACCAAGGGCGCTCCGAAAACATAGGGCAGCTCCTCCCCATGCACCGTACCCATGCGCTGCAACAGACCGTGGCTCATGTTAATGTTTGCATCGTAAGGTATTCACTGCCTGACTAGCAATGTATAAATGGTTGATTCAACACTTAACTAACCGACTGACTAACCAAGCACAGCTAAGTGGACAGGTTTAAGCAACAGCACTTTAGACTTCTATTCTGAAAGTTTCCGCCTTACGTATTCCCTGAATTACCAGATGAACTCATTTCCCAGGGTGAAGGCGAATGGTGAGATAGCACATGAAAACTGGGAACGATCATCTTATTGTAAAATCCTTGACATTCACGTCTATCTCACCTCTCCACATGGCACTGAATTTCCTAGTCTAAAATAGGACCATTAGAGCAGGCTAAGAACTCACCAACACTTAAAACAATCTAAGCTTGAAGAAATGAAGGAATTTATCGACAACACTCACGAATCCCGCATTTTTCGACTCTTATGAGTCATTAAATATCAGCGGATATACAACAGTGTGGCGGTATGTAAACCAATGATTGAAGTATACTGACAGTACACTTTACGGCCCAGTGTGCTGCAGCTCCATATAAATTCCATTGTCTTTTGTAGTTCATTACGTTTTAATATAAACAACAGGTTTTAACTAAAGACCTAAATGAAGCAGGGTGCGTCTTGACAACTGCAGAGGTCCTCAGCTATTCATATTTTATGGACTCCAAAATTTTATTACATTGTGCAGAATAACAAGCTACTTGTACGCCGTCCTAAGCCGAATATATCCAGTCTAAGCCCTCCAATCGTGTTTAAGTTCCGTTTCAATATTATCCCTAATTTAGATCTAGGTCCCTCAAGTTGCCTGTTTCTTTCAGGTTTGTCCACCAAAACCATACAAGCAATTTTCTTAACCTCCATACGTGCCACACGCACTGCCTATCTCATCATCCTTGATTTAATCACCTTAAGGTTCTGTTCGTATGTTACGTAATAGATGATCTTGCGGAAAGGCTAAATGTGCTTGCTGCTTGGAATAGTACAACCATATCCACGAGAGGTGAACAATCACACCACCTGTTACTTTACTTACTGACAGTCTCATATCGTCGTCGTAGTCCTAACCTCTTCTACCTACTCACAGCAGGCGTCCAGGTTTTTTTGCTTTTCACTTGATCACACTCAGACACACACCAATGTCAGTAGGACTCCTCTGGACGAGGGATCGGTCCGTCGCAGAGACCTCTCTACCTGACAACACAAACACTCACAAGAGACAAACATTCATGTCGCCGGTGGGATTCGAACCCACGATCCCAGCAAGCGCTCAGCCGCAGACCTACGCCCTAGACCGCGCGGCCACTGGGATCGGCGACAGTCTCAAATGTTCATCTTAATACGGTCGAGTCGTCCGGTAATTAGTGGCAAGTGGCTGGGGTCGCTGTCTGCTACAACGAAACGTTTTCACGCAAAGCACCCGAAATTTTCTTCTGATTGTAACCAAATATCGAGTTTCTCAACAGATTTTCATAAAGGTCTCCAGTATCAAACTTAACATAAATCCGTCCAGTGGGTGCCACGAGCCACGCTGATATATGCGGACAGACGGACAGAGACGAACGAACGGACATGTCGAAGCTAATGGGCGCGTTTCGCGACAATTCGAACGCGCCTAAAGTTACGGCGGACTTCCAAAACTCCAGTTCCTTTCAAAGACGCTGGCAACCCTATGGTGACGCTCTCATTCCATCCGCCAGCCTGTATGCATGTCACAACTAAATAACAGTTGAATTGATTTTTGTGACATCTAACATTAAGAGTTCTACTACAACCGCGGAACCATTCCAACTTCAATTCATATCCGACAGTTTTAATGACAATTTTCCACGACAACCTACTCGCATTTCTAAGCGTAGGTTGGACATATTGCAATGGAAATTGTGACAGTGTTTAAAATACTTTTAAATAGGATCTTTACATCACGTTCTATTAGTACGTAACTCTAAAACGTAAAACAAAAAAGTCAGACACATTTCAATTTTCAATATTAGGTCTTCCTCAACGTTTGTTTATTCACTCGGTATATGATTCTGTCTTAGCATTATCAGCAGGTTCAAATCTCCAACGGACTAGTCTGATCCACCAGTGCTCAGCGACCTCCCCGTACATGTAGCCACACTGCACAACCATATGCCAGAGCCGAGCGTCCGCTGCTGATCCGTTGGGTCCCCAAGATGATTCAGAATTCTTACGCACCAAACGTAACTTAACTGACGCTCTTGTCTAAACACTGAGCACTGCTTACGTCCTGGATAACATCCATGCACCTAAGCGGAATTGTATATCCCCGCAAATTCCGTTTCTGTCTGTGAGATGTGAAGTTGACAGTGCAACGAATGTGAAGTTACGTTGGACTGGGGTAAATCATACAGCCGGATAGAAAATTTCACTCGAAACCTTTCTACAAGATTACGGGGCATCACAACCGACCGAAATATAACCTTCCCTCTTCTACTCCTTCCCCATCGCGCTTCAAAGCTTTCTTCAAACGTATTGCAGTAAATGCATGTTGTTGAATATTTATAATTTTGCGTAGTTTCTCCGTATTTGAGCTGAGACAGAAAAGTCGGGGCTCTTCCCTCAATTTCGATTAGAATTATCCACATCAGAACAGCGACAGGCCCTCAGACACTCTGGCTATAGGAACACAGATATGCACAGTCCTAACACGTGTGACCAGCACATTACGGACCGCCTGCACCAGGTTTGGTTTCAGGAGTGGAACGGTGAGGTGGCCAGATCTGAGGACTACAGAAATAACAGGGGTTAACAGCAAGCCAATCCTTGTACGTAAAGAAATATAAAGACAACAATTGGAAGACAGATTACGAAGCGTTAAAAAAGTGAAAGAACTGGATACATAATCTATATTTCTTTGCGGTGTATGTAAACGATCCCGGAGCTGTGGAAGCGTAGTCCGTGTGACTAGATTACATGCCGGCAAAACGAGCAAACGAGCACAATTCCAGTCACAATGCACCATATTTCACAGAACTCCCGACATGTTTTAACCAATTTTTAGACAACCAGGCTAGTGTTATCTCCAGTATTTTCAGTGTTCTATTTGTTCCCCTGAAGATGGTGTGAATTCACGCCGATTTTGTCGAGAGTCCTGTGAAGCTTGGTGCACTGTGGAATTGTGTACGAGGTGGTTCTGATACTATATGTGAAAACATACGTACACGGTATGGACAATTTTAAATTTGAGGAATCGAGGTTTGACTTCCGGTAAGGGCAAGCGATTGTCACTTCTTCGTATCGTCCAGATCGGCTCTGACACCCACCCAGTGTCCTATTCAATGGGTAGCGGTAGCACTTCCCTCGGCATTAAAGCGGCCGGCGCGTGAAGTTGACCAGTCACCTCCCCCTCCATCTGATCCAGCAAATCTCCACTCCTTCATACGCCTTCACGGCGAGCTCAAGGACAACTACCGATTTACTTCACGTCTTGGTATTGACTCCATCGGTAACTCAGACTGTAATCCATACCGTCGTTTGACTGGGTAACATTAATGAACCTCAAGTATTTCAACCTTCACTGTGTGCTTACATATACAGCATACACTTCCGACAAGTTACGGTCGCAACAGACCATCATCTGGGGGAGTTTCGATACACAGACAAAATATATGAAAATTTTACATTTAACACGCATCAAGTCTTTAAAATATATTCTTTAACAATGATATATTCATTAACCGATATCTGCTTCTATTTTAAAGCTACGCGTTAAAATGTGTCGTATTAATTGGCGGTTCCAGTTAGAGTTGGCTGAAATACAGTCATGTGTTACTAAGTTATTTACGGCATTTCAGTAAAGCAGTTGTTGAAATATTAAAAAACGCAAATACGTTTCTCACAGGCATGTTGAGAGAAGAAAGGCAAGATTAAGGCAAGAAGAGAGAGAGAGATATGTAAAGAGCGCTGCGGCCCTATCCAGGGCCGTGACAGCAACTGCCCGTCTGTTAACAGAAGCTCTGCTAGTAATTACCTGCAATGACACTTCGTTATTGTGATCACATTATTTTGCGCAGCGAAGTTCCATAATTAAAACCGGTCGTAGCGCGTAGTAAACAAATTAATTACAGTTCCCACTGATTATGGCGACAGCCGACTATAAATCTCGGGCTGGCAAGTGGTCCGACCGCTTTATCTCCAATTAGTTATAGCCCCTATAGAAATTGCCTTCAAAATCAACAGATGGCCCTGACAATTGGAGGGCCTGGGAATGGCTTCCATAGTCGTTGGCGGCTCATTTTCGTATTAAATCGTGCAGGGTATCCATACGTGATCTCTTTGAAGGTAAAAAGGGTGAAAGATGAAGCTCTCCCTGTCGACGCCACATAAGGGCAGGGAGATATGTCTCCACTAACTCGTTTAAGATGGAGGGGCTCTCTTTACCTGCTCGAACAAAGTGTTCCATTTCCGAATCCCACTTGTGTCATACATTTACCTTTGTCTTTTGTCTCTCTGTGTTGTCAACTGTAGGTATGGACCTTCGAGGAACCGATCCCTCAGACAGAGAATACTACCGAATATCTATAAAAATGTTGTAATTTCACAATTTTATTCTGAATAGCAACAGGCAGGAAAATTAAACCGTAACAGAAAAAAATAATCCGGCTACACAAAAAACATACACATGCAAACGATATGTAATTTTCTGAATGCAAGGTACAAATTTTAAATTTGAAAAAAAGTGTTGGTCAAGACTGATTTCCTCTTTGAGGAACTAAAAATGTGTACCTTGTATACATACGCCAACTGGGATGTTCAGTATCAAATTAAAACTTTTTCTTAATATTTTACTGTTGTGGAAACATGAACATATATTAGCACGTGGCCAGTCTGGATGGCCTGGAGTCAACATACAACCTTGTTACCACTTGTATAAGAATGCGTAGTTAAACCAATACAGCAGGCATATTTGTTTCGTATATTCATTAAATAAGATTTTATATATGAAGGCCATTTTCTCAAAAACATCCTGGTGACGTGTTTATTCGAAACAGATTTCGACTTATACTACATTTACTGACGTATTCGTCCTCTAATCAACAGGTTACAGAATTCATTATTATAATGACATGAAGAAGACACGGCTGTCGAGCATGTCACGCTGGTGACATGGACTCCACTCCTGAGGCAGGAGAATGCCACCGTGTCTCATTCGCAACAGACATAGCCATTGTTGACACGTTTAACTGATAGACTGCTTTGAAAGTAAAGTGCCTTTCTGTATTTGATAGCGTGGCGTTCTGCATTAAACACGCTACTGTTACCGTACCGGATATGACGACGCGTAGTTTATACTATTAACAGTTTCTGTACTTGAGATGTTTAAATTGATTATCAAGCACTACAGCTCATAGTTAGAAGCTGACAGTTCCAGCTTTCGTCAAGAAATTTCTCGCACCTTATGCAAGCCAAGGTTTGTACCGTGTTCACCGAAGGCAGTGAATTATTCCTGCCATGAATCAGACAAATCTGGCCTGCAAACTCACATCGTGTTTCTCCAAGATCAGTGTTCGTATCATCCTCCCTTCTATATTTAGATCAAACAGGTTTCGTATCTTCCTGTCTGGTTTACAGAATAAAATTGTGTATACAAGTCTTATGTCTCTTATGCGTACTACACGCTCCACCCGCTCGTTATCGTTGACTTGACGACCCTAATAACTGGTGAAGAATAAAAATTACGAAGCTTCTCAGCAAAGAGTATCCTCCATCCTCTTACATCGTGTGTCACAGGTCAAAATGTTTCCCTCAGCATCCTATTCTCTAGTAACTCCTATAAACGAGTTCCCCTTATGGCGAGGAATGTGAAGTTTCAAACCCACACAAAATAGTTAATTTTGTTTCTACGGCAGGTGCCTTAGTTCTTACAGAATGTTCAAAATTTGTACGGCCGTGACCATGAAGATTACCGTCGCCTAAGATGTAACGCTGCGTAGCCTGATATTCACTGATGTTACGGAGAAACCTACTGTTACCATCCTCAGGGTAAACCAAAAGATGTCACTTCGTGGAAGGCAGTTACGTTAACTCTGATATTTCCCCACTCCGATCTCACCTCTCAAGACAACACAATACTGGTGTGGAACAGATTTATACGAATCGGACTACAAAAATTCGCACACTTTACCGTACTCTAGCAATAAAATTGTTTCAAATATGTACACTATGGCCAACAAAGACCTCTGAGCCCCCTGTTCTGTGTTCGTTTCATTCAATGATTGCAGAATCACACAAAACAAATGAAGGACAACCGCACTTACAAAATACTGAAAGTGGTTAGGGTATGGTGTGAAAATTAGCCTCAATGTAACACTCGGACACCCCTGCTTCAACCTCAAAAGCGACGATTCCCTGCGGGCACCATATGTATAAAATAACCACTTTATATCCATCCCTTCACATCCCTCTTTACGAAAATGGCAACGGGAAGGAAAGGGGGAAAAACGTGTTAGGAATAGGGCAAGAAGGGGAGAGGCGCCGCGCGAAATAAAACTTATCCAACAGACGACAATGGTAGCAATTTCATCTCGTGCACTGCGCTGCGGATTTCGAAGTATCTTAAAAACTGATTCAGACTGGAGGCAGCTAGAACTGAAATTTCACTTCCTATCTAACCGATTTAAATACACATTATTTGCTGCCACATTAACTTGGATAGGCACCTGTTTCGCATGCATCAGGAGTACAAATTAACTGACGTTACGGAAAATGGTTCGTACTGAAAGATACAGCAGTGGCAAGCAAAACTTCCCCGACATCTACAGAATCGAATGTTGATCACAGTCCTCACAGAAAGCCACTAGACCCTTCTTTGAGGCTCATGAATCCACAACAACTTCAAAATACACTGCCTGAATAAACTCCTCCTCCTCCCCTTCCCTCTTTATTGTAACTTTAATTCGCAGTGGTTTATATTTCATTGTCTCCTACAGTTTTCTTAGTGTCTTCATAATACCATTCCACGCAATATAACCTTAGCTGACAGAGTCAGTAAACAATAAACAAAACATGCACTTATGACTAAATCCATTCATAAGAGGCACAGCATGCCGTCCCACTGTCCAGGACAAAATGCAGCAAAAATTGCAACACCGTCGGCCACGTGGACGAAGTACCTAAACCTCTGCAGGTCACGCTTACAATTAGTGCCGGCAGAATAAAGAGTATATTAATATATGAAGATTTTTATATTAAGAAGTCTGAAAGCTTTGGCTCTGTTGAGGTTTTGGATAAAATAACGCAGTAACAAAAAATATATCGTATAACTAAGAATTTCATTCCATAGGCATTCTGTCTTTTGTTGGGGTGAAGAATTGAAAAGAGAAGTACTCCTCCATACTCCACAGCATAACCTCCACAAACTGCCTACATTGTTACACTGAATTAATATGTATGCGAATGTTTGTGGGCCACAACAGTCGATCCACTTGAAAGTGTGGTCCGCACGCCCGCAACCGGACTACTCTGGTCTGCAATCTTTACATGTGTGCCATTCGGTGTCTGACCCCATTTCAATCATGGCCATGTGACAACGCAGCGTTTTCATTGTGTCCCGTATTCTCTACTTTGGGAAACGGCGTGTGTTTGAAAAACCCTCAGAACATAACTACCGTTTTATTAGCTACACTACATGATTTAAACATTAGTTTTTCAAAAGTTTTTCTAGGCCACAGAACGTCAGACAGCACATCTGTTCACGCTAAAATAAAAGGTTCAATGAATATTTTAAGCACGATGTAGAACCTAAATTAATTATTAAATTAATCACACATTCAATTTGAAATAATGATTCACAAACTTTACTGCTTGTGGCCCTCTACACTAAGCACACATAGAACATCTTCCTGCGAAGAACTAAGGCCGATAAAAGGGGAAAGGAACAACGTGAGAAGAGTACACGAATGCTGGCCCAGAAAGGAAGAATGAAAGTGGCAAGGAGTTTACATTACATACTGGGCCACAAAGGGTTTAAAACACTGTTCTATATCCTCATCCTGCATTTTCATCCCAAAGAAATCCCCAGTCCCTCACCATCCCACCTACCTCACTTGGGCAATAGCTCGGAGGATGTTTATCTGCCATTCTCTGTCAACTGAGGCATCTTGGGAATGCGACAGGGGCAGAGCCATTTGCCTCCAAAACTTCGACATTCTCGAATGGAGTGGAGGAGGGACGAAGATGAAGCGGTGTTGCAAGTGATGCTGGCACTACGGAAACTGGGCGTGCTTGGAATTCAGTATGACAACTCAAAATGGGAGGGCTGGAAGAGGGACACCACAGATTTTTTGGAAAGTGTGGGTGTCAGTTTGCAACATATTATAAAGCGAAATTGGCTCTGGTATTGTTCTTAGCATTAAGATTATATTTTAAGGATTTGAACACTTTAAATCCCAGTGGTAACTATACCAACCGTACCAGCTGCTGTGATTTCAAGGAACACTGGATTGTGCCCACACGGTGTATTTATGACTTAAATGACTCTTTCCCGAAACAGAATGAACCGACTGGTCTTCTAATGGATAAGGGCCCTGTTTTCTGTGGGGTGGAAACTGAAGTTTTATCGTAGTTTAAATATATGTCAGCCTTCAAGGGATCAAATTGTATGCCTTGCGTTTTATAAAAGCGGCCGGTGCGTAGGGCTGACAACCTTACCACCTTCATGTGCCGACTGTCTGGAAATCTGGGAGCCTCAACCTCCTGGAACCCGAAGGGCCTGTCCAGGCCTGTAATGGGACTGCTTTTGCGTTTTATAAAACGAAAGCCGAATTAACAAAGTTCAGATCATGGAGCATCTTACAGTCTACAGGCCTTTTCTTCAAGTGAAAGCACTCACATCTATGGGCTTCTGCCGTTATTAAGCAGTCCGTTTTAAATATATTTAGGAATACACACGGAGGAAACCGAAACTTAGGACAGATCACAGTACAAAAATATCTTAAATACTTTAAGAACCTTGTCACGTTCAAATATTTAGGTTGGCAGTAATAAATGTTGCTTGAATTCACACTCGTCAGCCTGTTAAACCCGGGAAATTTTGGTCTCCATTCGGTAAAAATATCTTTTGTTTACCAGCCACTGTGTGAGGCCTTCGTTTCAAAGTAACTTTGGTTCCCCACACACATGTGTAACTAACTGCCTTTCCTCTACGCAAAGAAATAGAGAACTTGATGGAAGAACTTCCCATTGCGTTTATATAATTAATGAGATCATCATCATCATCATCATCATCTCCTTTATGCAGGGTACTCGCAATTATATACCTGAAACAAACCGTTTCTAGGGTATACAGTGTCGCAGCTATTCCACGCTTACTATTCATGGTGCATACAACGCTGTCTTCAGTATTAGACTCTTTTGTGCTTCTACATTAGCACTTTCCGAAGTATGTATGCTGTGCCCAATATAGCTGTTTTCTGTAGTTCCTTGATTTCGTACTTTCTTTCCTGGTATGCTTATTATTATTATTATTATTATTATTATTATTATTATTATTATGCCGCCAAATAGAACTAGGCGTTTATGACGGGACAGAAAGTTACACGTACGTTTTGGTCTTAACAGACAATCATCAGGTTAGGCATAAAAATTTTGTTATAAGTAAGAAAATATAAATACAACACATACTTCTTCTGATGTCTCATATCTTTTACAATTTTTAGGCTTGTATAAGTAATACCGTTTTGACAGCATCACTTGCTGGGATTGTGTTTGTCTTGAGATTACTACACCAAACCAACGGTCAAACCTTTAGGCACATATCCCTGCCCTGCATTTTGATTCGTTAAAAATATGAGCAGGAAAAACTCTATTGGCTGGAACTAGAGAGTGATATATGACCAAAGTGCCTCCAGCCCTGCGGGGACCGCAGTCAAATAACCATCACTCGGAAAATCAAAACGGCGTTAGATGTGCTTAGACACTGTTGCACAACCATCACATTTACTTTAATGATATCACGCTGAAAAATACTTCAACACTATAAGAGCTACTGCCATTAACTTGAAAATACCGTGTATATCACACAACGCTTTGTATCATCAATTTTAGACAATTACTTCTTAGAAGCAGCCCAATTAGTACATTTAATGGGGTGGTTGTGTCTTAGAATCTTTCAAGACCACGTGGCACACACGAATTATGCAAGATCTCAATGTCGCGAAAGCATAAAAAAAACATTAACTAAACTAAATATAACCTTTAATTAACAGCTAGAATTTATTGTCAGTATTTACTATTCATTTGTTGTGAACTGACAGTTATTTTTAATTCGACTGATGTATTATGACAACGGGATATGTAGGTTAAAGGTCATCAAAAAAGTATCTGGGCGTGGGTTGGTGTGTGTTAGTAGGATATCAACACTGATGGAGTACATAAACTGAGCGTGTCTCATTTACTTTTGTTTATTTAGGGACGATCGTTCAAATGCCTATGTTATATATCATGGGTCTCCAACCCGCGGCCCGGCAGGTTGTGTTATGCGGCCCCCGACTACATTTGTATATTATACATACACTATAAAAATTAAACAATAATGCAGTTGTCTTTAGTTAGAATAAATCCACGCGACCCATCCACCTGGAAATAAAGCGTGACCTTGACAGGGAACAACGAGAGACAGAAATGCTTCTGTGTTTAAGATTTTTATCAAGATAATATTTCCTTTCAATTAATGTTACCCCTACATGTTTCGGTGGTCAAGCCGCCATCGTCAGGGGGGTATCATACGCTACAGTCGTCATGCGCATCTAAACATGCATATGGCAACTGTAGCGTATGATACGCCCCTGACGATGACGGCTTGACTACCGAAACATGTAGGCGTAGCATTAATTCAGTATAATACACCACTGTGTATAGTGTGCTTATTTGTTGGTTTGTCTTAATAATTCACAATATTTCCTCTTGTTGAAGCAGTTAACGTAACATAATAACGTTGCATTTTTGTAATAAAAGTCCACAATATCCATAAATATTCAATTTAGTAGGTTAGGTGTACCTTATACCGTGATGTTTACACATGCGGCCCGCGAGCCATTTCACAATGACAGTTGTGGCCCTTTGCGAAAAAAGGCTGGAGCGTGGAATGACAGGGTAATTTGTGGCCAATGAACAGGAAACGGTGTAAAGGGGACTGTTATGCCTATGTTAAGGTTCTGTTCCGTAGTCTGTCTAAAAGTATTTACGAAAACTTACGAAAATCTGAAAATACTCGACGTACAGGCAGACGTTTTAACCCGGAAGGGTGCCAGTACAAAGCAGAAATGCTGGCCATTCAACCATGCCAGTCAGTGTTTTAAAAGATACCTCTTGCATAAAGTGCTTACAGAATTCATTAAAACGTCAAGTTCTTTTGAAACGTATTTCGACACGCACGCACGCACAAAACGTACACACACATACGCCTACATACACATACTTTACAAATACGTATATATAAACATACGTCCAGAGATACATTCACACACACACACACGTACATTATACACACGCAAACGCGCTGACATTATCTTCTTTCCAGGAAGTAACCCAGCAACTAATACTTCACAATATATCGGATTTCTTACCTGTGGATAGTCTCCATCTTTTGTCTGGTAATCAAAGACGTAGAAGTACGATTTGGTAGCATCGGGTCCGGGATTGGAGAGCACTTTGTAGCTGAGAAGGTCCCCCGTCTGTACAAGCGGTGCCACAAACTCTGCATCGCTGAGTGCCGCCACTGTGGCATCCCTCGTGTTGATTGGATGTTGCACTGTTCTCTCCCAGTCCGTATACTCATTCACAACAGTAAAGAATATCTCAGACAAGTGATACGTGTAAGCATTCCTGACGTAAGTTCTTATTATCTTATCCCTACGCTCCCCTTCAAATCCGGCTTGAATATCAGATGCCGAAAATCTCCAAAGTGCTTCACTTGTAACAACACCGAACAATAAATCGTATCTGTTACCACCAGCACTGTTTGCTATTGCCGCTAACGTTGCGTCACCACTCCTCTTCATGTTAGTATTCACACCCCCACCAGATCCAGCATAACCCTGCAGATCAGGGTGGAAGTATGTGAGAAGTTCTTTCTGGAAATCTGTTTTGATGACTACGCCGTCAACACTAGGTCCAAATGAGCTAAGGTACGTTGGTGCAGACACATCAGCCCGAAGGAGGTCTTCGAGAGGGACGTCACGTAAGCAATCTACGATGTTCTCATGGTCCCTGTACAGGTCTTCAGGTATCGAGCAGTTCACTTGTCGAGCAAGGCGCACGGCGAAACTAACCGGGTCTTCAACAAGTGCCCAACTACTCAGTGCAGACCCTGACAGGAGGATTGCGCGATGAAACAGGCCTGAAATATCGCAACAAATGCAGTTAATATAAATTATTGTTTAGAACAGCTCTTTATGTAAGTTTAGCGAGCGAGTCTTAAAATTTGTGCTGAAAAAAATCAGTCACGAGAAAGACATCGGATTTCATAAAGAATGCATCAAGGTTCTACCCTCTTCAATCAATTCCATTGATAGTGGTAAGATAAGAAAGCCATCTGACACATCTAATTACTGCTTGTCGCGTGTAGTTCACTTAATTTGTTTCACGCACGAAAAGTCGGAATGTGCCAGGTATGATCACAAACAACAAACTGGAAGGAATGAGGCAAGATCCCGTCACAGTCAGTTAATTCATTAAGCAAAATTCACACGTATCACGAAAAATTAGTTTGCGATAACTAGCTCAACATAAATTTAAGCTTTATTTAAAGGGCAGCTTATATTGCAGACATATAAACGATTAAAATGTTCTTAAATATTTCAGTGAAGATCGCCAAAACCAAAATTCTCCAATTCGAATTTAGCACTTGCGGAAACCAGACTTGGCCAGATGACCGGACACAAAAGTCATCCTTATTCTGCGTTAACTTAGTTCACTTAATAACGACAAAATAGAGCCATCTCTAAGCTTACTAACTCCATTTAGGGATGTCGTGCATAGGAAACCGAAAGTCGCACTCCTGGTCTATAAATTTTCTAGAAGGCTCGAAGAGCAGACAGGATGACGAACCAAGGCAATATATTGTGAAATGAATGTACAGGCCTGATTTCGGGGCTTTAGCAATTGGTGCTGAAACATCGGGACATTTCTACAGAAAAATAGAAACATGTCTGGTTAATTTTAAGTAATTTTTAATGGTAGTACTATTGATAACTTTACCTCGTAATTAATTTTACTGTTATTAATTATAAAACATTATTTACGTAATTACTTAATTACCTACTCCTTTTCAGTGTTCGAGTACTAGGCTGTGTGGTCAGATAAGAGTCGAGCCTTACGTAAACCGTAACTAATGAATGTATTTATTTATTTATAAATTAGTATACTTGAAGATCGTTTCAATTATACGGGTCATATAGCGTCAAATTTATGACGATTTATTATGAAGAGAAAAGGACATGACAGGAAGCAATCGCGGCCATGATGGAGGTACTGTCCATACACTTGCCTGGAGAAACGGAAGTAAACTATCAAACATCTCACTTGTCAATCATAATGAAGAGCTCCGATTCCACTCTTTATTCCCCAACCAAGATCGAAACTACTGCATCCTGTGAATACAGGCAGAACAATTGTATGCGCAGTGGTGATTCGTTCAATAGACATAAGCATTTTGATACTAGTACCATGTAAGCGCGTCAACCTGATTATACTAGCATACTTGCTATTTCTTTTAAATGTTCACACTATTTTGTGTTCCATGTCCATGCACTATATTATACAAAATAATATTAATCACCAACAAATGCACCAAGAGTTTTTTCTTCAATTGTAACACGCTCCTACATGTTTCGACCCTGTTGGGTCATCTTCAGGGAGAACTTTCTGTTGTCGTTACACTAAGGTTGCACTTTACAGCTGTGCGAGAATGTGCTGTTGACTGTGTGCTGCGTTGTTTTTGGAGGCGTGAACTCTCTGTGGTCTTGGCTCAACTGTAAAGTGCACCCTTAGTGTAACGACAACAGAAAGTTCTCCCTGAAGTTGACCCAGCAGGATCAAAACATGTAGGAGCGTCTTACAATTGACGAAAAAACTCTTTGTGCATTTGTTGGTGATTAATGTTTTTTGTTCACACTATTCTTGTAATGGGCCAACCACTTGAAACATGGGAATCTCATACGTCCTGTATATTAAGATTATTCACTTACAGTTAAATTCTACTGAGAATTTAAGATCACTTTTAAATATATTATCTGGCACTTTTTCAGTCCTTCTTACTACCATTCAGTATCTTATTAGCTACAAGCCTGTATATTAGCTTTGTAATTATGTCCTCTCTTATTTTTGCTCTTATACGTCATGGTGGCTGCTGTGCTGTCTATAAGATAATTTCTGTCGTCTTCATTATATTCGCGTTGTGCTTAAAATTCTGCTGATTCCCTTTATTTTCACGCTGCAACGTCATTTCCCTGCTTCTTGTTCGTTGCTGTTAGGCCTATTGTTAATTTATGTCGTACACTGGCTCTCCAAACCTTTTGGATGCAGAACATCAGAGCTTGTCTTGTTTTTTGTACTGTGTTTATTACCGCTGTGGTTGTGCCGTCGTGTTTGTCCCCAAACATTTTTCCTTGCAGGTCTGTGACAGCAGTTTCTCTTGTAGATGCGCGCCAGTTGTTGGTTCTTTATGTACTTCTGTGACTTGCATGTTTCTACTACTGTTAACCTTACCTCATCTGCCTCGATACGTACTGCTTTACCAGCATTCACATTACTCATCAGTATACAGGACAACCCTTTTTCTGTAAAGTTCCGTCCATATGGCAGGTTTCGTTTTTTGTATGGTCTATATATGTGGTATTCTTCGTATACATGTAGTAATGCGTTCTTTTCCTGCACCTACGCAATGTGCACACTTCCTTCTTACGGCAATACACAAAACTCTTTGCATAAACAAACAAAGACCTGTACCCGGTCACTAAAAGCCTACTAGCTATCAATTTTGTAACTGCAATGTTGCATGCAGTTATAAGCTCTCCCATGCAACGTTACCTTTCAGCTGCGCGGGTGCACGGCCGCGCTGTAACTAAAATGCTCCCGCGCATAATGAATTGTTGCCGCGCAGCTGGAATTTTTAAATTTTCATTGTAAATATTCTTATTATGCATATTCCAAAAAGCCTTTAAAGCGCCGTGCAGTCGTCAGGTCGCGTAAACATTTTCTGCTCACAGCAGTAGCTGGTTTGTGCATCTGCAAACAAAAAAAAAAAAAATAGAGAGAACGTTGCTCCCAGGCATGCTACATGCCCTGCCTCTCTTATACTTCTTCCAGAATCGCTATGTAGGTCCTCTATATGTCTACAGTAAATGTGACAGCCCACTGCGCTAGACCATTCCTAGTTACGGATGTTGATATTGATTGTTATTATAGGAGACAGATAAGGAAGAACACTAGCTCAGTCATGGTGCAATTTTCATGATATGGATTACCAATACATCAGCATAGAGGTCTAAATTGGTTTTCATCAGAGGAGAAATTTTGGCGAGGAAGACGCCTTGCTGAAGGGGTCTGTCTAATGGTGGGGGATGTACCCTTGGGCTACAATCTTGCTCTGGAAGTTTGTTGCTGGAGCATCTCTCTCTCTCTTCTCCTCCAACCAGTGAAACTTTGTCTCTGTTTCCTGGGCTGCGTACAGCAGACATGCATAATACACACTTACATAACACTTGAATATCGTTTAACAACGTCCCCTAATAGAAACTGTCTTTCCCCTGTCTCTGAATACGCACTGGACGTGATATGTTTATGTTAAGTTTCGAATCGCATATTGATACTTGACAGAGATACCACCAGCCAACAGCAGTAAACAGGCGTACTAGACAGACTGCAGTGCATCACAGTACGTGGCCTGAGGAAATGGAACTGTGTCATAATAAAAGTAATTTGGTGTTCTGCTCTAAACTCCCTGCTTATGTAATATTTTCTAGCCCAGTAAACTACAACCATCAGCAGAGACCAGAACTTGTAGGGTTTATTCAGTTCCAATAGTTACCAATTTTTCTTGGAATTAACAACGATATATTCTAAAGCAAAGTTGAAAAGCGATGGAGATGAAGCATCTTTCTATCTCAGATCATTCTAAATGAATAGCACTTCAGACAAGTAAAATTATAAGGATTTTTTTCACGAATACCTTACGCTGCATCTAAACCGTGCATTTTATCATTCCCCTCGCTATTGTACCTTTCGCCTTCCTACGTACTTGCGTTTTTGTCCTTTACTTCTTTTCTTCTCTCATATTTTTATATTCGCCTTATCTACGTGTTATTTCTTTACATTTTTCATACCTAAATTTTTCTTGCGTGATTTGTATAATTAAATCCGTTACGAAAATTTAATTCCTGTAGCACTGCCTTCACTAGATTTCGTACTTGTTCGAGTCTTTCTTTCACTATTTAGTTTGTTCTTATTTCTCTTTTGCATTTCCTTCTTTATCTAATGTTATGTCCAGATTGTTTCTTCCTTTGTTTCATACTGTTCCTACATTTATTTTCTTTCCTTGTTTCATGTATCCTTTAACCTCAACACTTTTCTTCTTTATTTTCGCTATTCTTGCATCTGTTCCCACTCCCCCACAACGGGACAAGAGGCGCGCTGCGGACGTGTCAGGGGCTGCCGTCCGGACGTGTATCAGTTTCTCTAGAACGGTTGCGGCACCACGTCAGAACGAAGACCAACAGATCATGTTGCAAGGGACGGACGACCACAGAAATGTTAAGTCGCGTTCCAGAATTCCTCTGTAACTGCTTGCTCAGGTAACCTGACACACGTCCCATGCATCGCACAACTCTAAGCTCCAGGTAAAATGGGCGACTACCAAGAAAAATGTCGAATGGCCAGTAAATAGGACATTCAAATAAGCGTAATATTACCTTCAAAAGTGTAAGAACAAAATTATATGTTACCACTTAAAAAGCATCCCTCTCTCTTATTCCGTCGTTCTGTTTCTTTACATCACTCAGAAACTCATAAGTTCACAAGAATTTTTGCAATCGTATCCAGCATTACCATGGCACAAGCAGCATTTAAGAGGAGAACAAGTCTCTGTTCACCAATAAATTTGACTTAAACTTGAGAAACTAATGGAGTTGTACATTTGGAGCAAAGCTTTGTATGGTGTTCACACTTGGATACTTCGGGAAGCAGGTCAGAAATACCGTGAAAGTTTTGAAACGTGGTACTGTCAAAGAATGTCAGAGATCAGTCTAACCAAGCGTGTTAGAAATGACGACGTACTACACACAGTCAAAGAAGGAAGGAACAAAGGAACGTCCTATACACAGTACAACGGATTACGGCTAAATGCATTGGTCACACACTGCGTAAGAAGTGCCTTATAAAACACGTTACTGAAGGAAAGATAGAAGGGAAGAGAAGACGACGAACAAGGCGTAAGCAGCTGCTGGATGACATTAAGAAAAAGAGAAGATACTGGAATTTTAAAGAGCATTATATCGAACTTTATGGAGAACTCACTTTGGAAGACGATATGGACCTGTCGCAAGGCAAAATATACAGTGAATAAATCTATTTGTTTTTTGCTAATGTTACTGCGCTGTCAATGTTGCGTATATTATAAAGTAAATGGTAGGATAATTGGTTAAATATTAAGTGGAAAGGATTTGGAAGGAAGCAGTCGTGGCCTAATTAAATCATAATTCTATATCGACTTTTGCCTTGAGCGACTGAGTAAAATTCCGAACAGCCCAGCTGCTGTACAGGGGGCGAAACAAAGCAGACAACTCCTGAATGTAAGTCTAGAGGGTCACTGTTGCGCCACCCGTGTACATATGTCTGTGTAACAGATCGCTAATACAGTGCAAGGTATAGGCAAAACAAACGTGCTGTCTTCAAATATTCAATCCAAGTGGAGAGATAGGTAAAATTACCTCCAGAATCAAGCAACTTTCTACGCTGAACTAAAACAGTAAGAACAGGCCTTGATCGGTAACACCATAAAGACCGTGGGAACTGCGAGGTATACAGCCACGCATTATGACCCTGGCAGATGAAGATGAGCGAGGCACGGCGTTTTCACTCCCCTCATAAGCGTAGGACAGCCGGCTACTCTGGTTTCAAAACTCGATTCTTTGGCGAAGAAAAAATTGCCTGTCTTTGTCTGAAATCAAGATAGACTGTTCAATCTGTTGCCTGTCACTTTACTGGTTCGACTTTAAAAGCTGTTATTATCTTAATCTCAGCAGGAATACACGCATAAACTATAATTTTACTTCTGCACTAAGGACAAATTTTCTGTCCCTTTTTAATATTATTTTGAGGGAAAATAATAAATACTTCTTGTTTTGTATGTGCCTTTCAAGCATCTCTTAAATTTTAAGGGACTGCATACCAGTGTGAGGCTAATAATTAATTATATTATATAACCGTCTTTACAATCTCAATATAACACTTGTTATATACACATTTTTTAAATAAATTTTATATAACAAGTGTTATATTGAGGTTGTGAAGAGGGTTGTATAATATAACTAATCTCTTAAATCTCAGACCGGCGTTGTTACAATGTGAAAGGCGGAAGGATCTGCTTGCAAATTCCCGGAACTATGAGTGAAGACCCCACTTCAATCCTTCCTTGTGGGATCAATCATTTTCCCTCCTGTAAGATTGCCCTCCTCTTTATCGCTCCCTCAGTTACCACTACTAGCAGTTATCTTGCAATTTACACTGTTGTAAAAAGGTACAATGTGCATAACATTTTGCGGTGCTTAGTAAAACCTTTCACTGTGAGTTTACTACATACAACTCAACTTACAGTAGCAAACTGTTGGCACTTCTTTCTGCAGAAGGTATGAGAAGATTCGCCACGTTACGAAAAGTAATGCAGCCAGCTCTCTGATGCCTGAGGCGAGTTCCAGGTACCTTGAGTGTGCCGTATATCCCGTAAGAAAATTCACGACACTGAAGACAAGCGCATGTCCTACATGCGCAGAAAGTTTATAATTTGCTGTCGAATACATCGGCAAAATCTGTTCTCTATTGGTATTGTAGCTGTAACGTACTCGCAGTTGCGAGGTTTGAGGTTCTCACAGCGGTACTGATGAAGACCAAAGGCTTCCGGACTGTTACGAGGTACATCGTGTCGACTGGTAAGTAATCACCGATTTTTTTGGAGAAGGGTGGTGCCTCCGTCTTCGAGGTTAAAGCTGTCCAAAATGAGAGATTCGAGCTTCCTTCTCGCAACAATTGACCCTGAAGATTGAGTCACCACGCTTCTCCGCAACATCGGTAGCCCTTCAGCAGTCGACACGAGGCAACGTCCCTGAAGACCTGAATCTTCAGCATCTAGCTGCTGTTTT
Organism: Coptotermes formosanus; assembly: GCA_013340265.1. NCBI lineage: Eukaryota > Metazoa > Arthropoda > Insecta > Blattodea > Rhinotermitidae > Coptotermes > Coptotermes formosanus. Next base: position 3,622,443 of record BLKM01011744.1, read on the forward strand.
AGGGCTGCACTTAAGATGCGGCGGCTTCGAACACAACGAATTTCTTCATACAGGCATACCGACGCCTGTGTTAAATACAGGAAAAACTTAAAATTTGTAACTCTGAATTGTTTGTCAAAATAACTCCCCACGTGTACTCACATGAAGTTTAGTTTACGTAAAGGTACAACTGCCAATATTTATACTTCGCACCAACAAAGCACATATTTCTTTACTGAATTCCACCACCACTACCAAGGAGTTGTTAGTTCTAAATGCAAATAACACTGTTTTCTTACAGAACTGTAACATAAATTTGGTGCGAGGTTTAAAAAGAAACATGACGAACTGTCTCCATATGGAACAGTAAATTTTACGGCACGCCGTTGTATATAGCATCAGCTGAGAAAGAGGTGTGTTTTAATGAAAGACGTTATCACTGCTAAGACTCTATAGCGTCGGTGGTAAACGAATGAAAAAATGTCAGTATGCAGTATGAGTGGGGTGGTATTGACACGGTAAGACCAAATTACTCTGAGGAAAACTTGCCCCAGGGTGACTTTGTCTACTAAAAATCCCACATAGACTGGGGCACCAGCCGGATTATTGTGTAATAAGTACTAACTAGAATTTTAGCTGCGACGTGCATATTATGTTTCCGATCATAGCATTAGCTAAAAAATTAGTGGGAAAGTGCAGGACAGTATACCGCTTTTGTCTAGCCGCAACTACATGACAAGTACTCTTATGTGAAATTCATGTGTCTTATGTAATTTTATTGTAATGGAACTGCCTTATCTGCGTGAGTGTATATTTAAATAGTGTACGTTAGATCAACATATGTTAAATTAAAAGCCTTTTTTCTAATTACACTGTATCAGTCATTCAATACAATAGCTCAGATGCATGACATTAAATGACACTACACGATCCAAGTCACGTGCTCTCTGTGAGTTGGTAGAGTGTTTAAACATAAAAGAAGTAGCAGAGAAGACTTAAAGAGTGTACCAGAAGCATGCGGAAGAGGGAAAGCTCGGTCGCCTGGAAAAAGGAAGATATTGCATTACAAAAAAAGATGGGAAAAGCACCGCGCTGTTTGTTGTGGTTTGCAGTGTGTGCTGTCAGTGACATGTGATGATATCAGTCACTTTTATTACAAGCCGAGATTGGCTTCCTAAAATTTCACTGTGTTTGTTACACCTAATAAAGCTGGACACTGTTCTGTTTGAAATGAGACCCTAGCTAAAAGAGGTAAACATATATATAAAATAAACAGCTGTAAAGCTACGCGCATTGTGCATAAATTACCCCCGAATACGCTTCTTCTGCTATGATAGCAATATTTCACTAACTTTGTCATCCACAGCTAATTTTAACAAAGACTGTCAGACATTTTCTCTGGGCGCTTTAACTTTGTATTTTGAACAGAAGCGCTACATTTAACGTTATTACTCCTTACTTAATTTTTATGGCCCTGGGAGCCTTAGTTATCGAACGTTCATCTAAGGGTATGGCAGACATGCCCATCAACGTAACACGATTTAACATGTAGGTTCTAAATACTCTATGACCCAGTGCTCTCAATTATATATTCATATTATGAGTAAATGAAATGTAGGGCTGAAGAGGCTGAGCGACCCAAATTAAAGTAGGTCACAAGCAGGGTCCTAATTGTGAGTTCAGAATCACGCTTCTGTCGCAGTTTTTCAACAACAAAATACCTTCACACAATATCATTACAATATAAAGATTTTTAGATCATCAGATCAAACGCGAAGTCAGTACAAGCCGTTTTATGATTCACCATAATGAAATACAGAATATACTGACGTGCCCCAAATCTCTTTGCAACAAATTATTTCTGGACACGCTATGTAAGATACTGATACGTGCTCATTAAATTGAATAGTGGACAGAGAGATAATGCAATTAAATCACAGGAAGACTGTTATCTGCCATTCTAGACAAAACCCCCAGTGAACACCAAATAATAAAATTTTAACGTTTGGGTTCTTTTAATAAACATTAAAATCGGGTATGTTCAAAGAGAATGCAAAAAGAAACGTCTATACACTTTGTGAACTGAAAGTACATCTAAATTTTTATGTGAAAAGTCTCCTCTTATAAAAAAGACTCTTATTAAACAAAAAAAAAGAACAGTTACAGCAATGGCATCGGTGTTAGCGTACAAAATAAAATTAACAGATGACTACAACACGGTAACACTGGAGGCTACTTCACAGATCTCAGCCTACACGCACTGAAAATAACTAATTTTATTCACTTCGCGAAACAGACGACTTTAGAATTGCGTTAACAACAACAACAACCACTACTACTACTACTACTACTACTACTACCACCACCACCACCACCACCACCACCACCACCACCACCACCACCACCACCACCACCACCACCATCACCACCACAACGGGACGGCGACGACGACGACGTCGTTCGTGAACTTCAAGCAGGGGAAAAAACCATTTTAAAGAAGCGTTACAGAAATATGTCAGACTGGACACATTTAAAAAACCAAAGTATTTGGAGGAAACTAAACATTTATTCAACAAATATAACTGAACAAAATATAATACAGCAGTACACTTACTTCGACAGCGCCATATTTCAGCAACTTTCACTTCCTTACAGAACAGACACACCCAGATAGAAATTTAGACTATTTAATAGATGGTTATGAAGTCGGAAGAAACTTAAGTCTTGATTTGTGGACAGCAAAAGACGCAGGACTTCGTTACTATCGACCAACGCCAACTTACTGATATTAATAATCAATGGAAGTGCCAATTTTGAACTCGGCCAACTGGTACAGCCACACCAAACCCTCATCTCAGATAATTTCCCCACCTTCTCTCCTCAACATTTCCAGATGTTTCCATCTGTTTCCACACTCTTGGAAGTTCAGAATTTCAACTTCCACGCACTCAATTAACACTCCCTATTCCTCTCCAGACAAACTCAAAGTGAAGCCAGAATCCACCGCATGGCAGTAACATATCAGCGAAAGCTGTCTCCCAGTATTAGCATACGCCCCTCCTACACATACACACGTACAGCTTCCTCACACATCTGTGTTCTAGGTCACCTTATTATTTCAGAATTTCAGAAATTCACGTCTAACGTGTTCCACTCTCCTGAACCTTTGCGAGCCATCTTACATAACCTGACAGCACGTATACCATCTGTTCCACACCAAGTAACGCCCCGCGCCTGTTATGCTTACTAGCTACCTCACACAAACCTAGCACTAATCTTTATGTAAGCACAGTCAGCTGTTAATCTCCATTATTGTTACAGTTAAGCTCGTATTCAAATCTGTACAACCGTTCACACGTCTTAACGGAAGTAAGACACGCATAACAAAATGTCACCTATTTGCTGCTTCATCTGACAATAAAGAACAGTGAAAAGGCAACTGGCATTCTTAAACTAAAAATCTGCATCAGAACTGATGTTCCTAAACTGAAAAACACCAAATAAAAAACTCTGTACAGTACGTCACAAGTTAAGATACAGGAAAGGTTGTTGGACTGACAACTGGAATTTCAGCGTAGCATTAGAAGAAATACGTATTCACTATGGTTATATATCACACAAATACTTATAAACCAGCAGCAGCATGTTTAAATTAAACTGTAGCCATTACTGTTGGGAAGGTAATGCATGTTCAAGGACTGAAGTGAAGTACACTGTGTATTTCTATTTTGACTGAGCCACCAAGTTCCCCACGCAAAGAGTTCATATTCATTTCTTATTTCTCCTCTTTAATTCCAGCCCATTCTGTCCTCCTTAAGTTAATTCGCAAATAACCATATGAAGGCTTAAGTCACACAGATACACCTGCTCGCTATTTAACTGCATCTCATTTCTCTTCGTCAAAAAACTTTCTTTCGAAAGAAGCTTCAAATATTTTGCAGTATCACATTTCCCCTCACCGACAACTTCCAGACCATGCAGGAAAACAAAAATAATCCTTGATGCAACAGGAAAGAGGAAAGGCGACAACGGATTTGTAAACTGATCAATTTCTACTGAATTTATTCCTATCTGAAATGTGCCTGCACTTCACGTACCATATTTATTAACGCTTCCATCGCCCTTCTTAACCTTTTAAAGCCTGGCGGTAACTTTACGTACCACCAGGTTTAACATTAAAAAATTCTACGTGGTGCCCACATTGCGTTTATGTGTTTTGTACGGATCTCAGAACAAACAGCAGCTTTTGCCTTATAAAACATTAAGAGATTGGTTTTTATAACCGAAGTGGAGAGTGTTTACAGCGCGGTACGCACTGACTCCTTATATAAAACAGATACGCTTCGTCTCTAAAGGGTTAAACATCTAAATTCGAATACGGTCTTACACAGTCAGAACCAACCTGGCATCACGGTGGGCGACGTCATCAGGAAGTTGATGCAGGCGGCGCCAGTACCGTGACCAAAGAGTGTCACGTTGCCAGGGTCACCACCGAATAGCGCCACATTCTGCTGGACCCAATGCAGTGCTGCTATCTGGTCCATCAACCCGTAATTGGCAACTCGAGCCTTCAAATGTGGCGCCAAGTTGGCATTCAGGAACCCTAGGAACATACAAGCGACAAAACTGTACTAAGTGTTATGGCTCGTTTACCTAACGGCATTATTGTCCTGGACTATGAGTCACGTGGAAGGAACCGTTAGTGACACACTTCCAACGACAATAATTCCACAGTGGCCTGGCCTGAAATGTGATTGACAAAATCACATTATATCAAGATGAAACGTTACAGGAAATTACGGGACACGTAATGGTCCTTCGAGGAATACTAATAATATAAAAGCAATCAAAACAGCCTGCGCAGAAGAACACATTTGCTCTCCCGCGCAGACAACCCCGGTCTAGTTCTTCAGCGAAATGCACTGCTTCGTTAACGCGTGACTGCAACGTGCGTAATGTGATGGCGGCATCCAGCATCTATACGCTTCGTAAATATTTGAAAATTACGCGGGGAAAATCATGAAATAATGTTCGATACTGCGGGGCACACAGTACAAGACTCTCCGCATTTCTGTAAATCAATAAAGAAGTTTCACCAAATAAGGAGGTGTAACCGGGCCTCCCTCCCCTACCGCCCGATTCGCCTACGTTAGCCCTTCAAGGGCGCAGCCGCATTGCGATCTGCCCATATATTTAAGGCATTTAACACATTTGTCTAATTTTGCAAGATAATAAACGACGCTAATATCACGTAAATTTGTCAACACATTCAATTAAACAAATTGACAAGTAATATAAACTATTTATCAGTAAAGTAACAGGAGTAACTGCGCCAACGTTTAGACAATATTGTGTGTGGGTAAAGAGGCAAAAGTAAGGTTTACCTTATATAGAGGCTTAACCGGTGTGGGGGGGGGGGTGATACGACCGGCCCAGGGTGGCAGAGCCCAAGGAGCGAAAAAATTGGAGACAAAATTGACATTTTCAACGGAAAAAATCATTTTCGGTGCTCAAAGAATTGTAAATTATTGGGTCACTTAAAATTTCATTCAATACATAATTGCGATGTTTTTAAAGTTCGTAATTACTGTTAGGTGCAGCCACTCTGATTTCTCGCACAGGGTGCTAGAAAATCTAGCTACGTCATTGTGTTTCTACTCGCCATAAGGGCACACGTACAAGTGGAGTCACAGATCGGCCATGACAGGACAAACGCATGACACACGATTTAAAAAAATTGTAAATAATGTTACATTTAATTACATATAAAGCTTTAATTGTACAAAATTTTATAAACATAAAATTTAGAAGCCTTCATCCTCGATAAAATTACACTTGTTTAATTCACGTAAGCACCATGCAACTATCCCAACTTCATACCCAAAACAAAACAGGATTTGCTTCAAGATTTTATTGCCTCTCTGAATCCCCTTTTTTTTTTTTACGACAGCCTCATCCGAAGAATTTCAGGAGTAACACGTCTTGTCTCTTTGCTTCAATGAAACAATAAAAGAAGTTTATCCACTGCAATCCAATCTGTTTCTTTTAAACCCGGCCTTCAATGCACAGAGACTACGATTCACTAAACTACAAGTTGACTAAAATTTCTTCATTTACAATACATGCACGAATAACGCGCACAAACGTTCAAGAAAATGTACAGAACAAAATAAAAAAAAAAATGAAGGGCAGAAGCCAATAACGTTTGTACATAAAAAATTTCAGTGTAGTGTGAATCTGCCTGTCGTTTTAGCGAAATCGTAACTTTCGTGCTTACAGCACGATCAACGGATCTACAACTCTCAACTGCTAGGCCAATCTTATTTCTTGTCCAAATATTGGCTACTAAACTGCACTTCTTACTGTAGTCAGAACTTCCTTACCGAAGACAGGTTGGGGGATGTCGTCAAGCTGCAAAGGCGAAAGCAGCGCTCTAATTTTTACGGCTCTTTTTATTCGCTGATCATACTACGAGTATTATAATCATGAAAATCTGAGGAGCTGGAATAATCAAAACACAGAGCCAGACGCTAGACCGTTTGATAGTGAAGACTCGCATCTATTTCAGTGTCCCTACAAACTGTCTTCTGAATGACTGACTTTTAATTAACACTGAAACTAACTCCACAAAGCAGAGTCCTTCCTGAAAAGCTAAGAGTCCCTTATTTGGCAAATAAAATTCCCGCATTTCACGGAAATCCAACATTAATTAGTTACCGTGTTCACAAAATCCCACCATTTCTCCCTACCCTCAGCAAGCTAAATTCACTCATCGCCCTTTCATCATATTCCTTTAAGATCCATTTTAATATTATCCTCCCATCTACGTCTAGATCTTCCAAATGGTCCCCCTTTTCAGGTTTCTATACCAATACTCAATACGCACTTCACGCCCAAAACAGTGACATTAAATTACCCGCTACCACCAACACTCCCGGTACTGATATTAGTAGCACATTCTAAACCTGTTAATCCTTAAGCAAGAGAATAAAATTGTGCTCTGGGTTTTGGTAGGAAAACCTGAAAGGAAGAGACAACTTGATAGGCCTATATTTGAATGAGTGAGCCAGATTTATGTGGCATAAGATATGGACAAATTGTAGGCTTTCTTGAAGATGGTAATGAATTTTCTCTTTCCACGTAATGGAATGAGAGCATCTCATGTCATCCTATTTGTTTTATAATATTATAGTTTACACTTATGTTACCTTTGAGTCATCACAGCGACGACTCTGAAGACTGAGCGGCGTGACGGCGTTTATTTGGCAGATGCGTACCGCCGTTTCAGAGAAACCTTCTGTTCCCCTTATCAGGGTCATGACCGAGGCAACAGTTTCACCTAAAACGTGGGACCGCGTCCACCACACCGCGTCACATCACAACCCAGACGACAATAATGGTCACGTTCGTGTTTTTCAGACGTAACTAATAGTTTTTAAGATTTAGTTTTAAGGGAAGTTAAGTATGAATCTAACAATCGCTTTTCCGTAGCTGTACAATGCCAAAAAGGTCAACATTTTGTAGAATACAGTTTTCACTAGTTATGCTAAATGTTTCCAATTTCCTTTGAATTGAAACGTGAACGTATTCTTCACATAAACTAAGCACACCCGTGACTCTGAAGTTATGAAAACCTCAGGAGAATAAAGGCAGTCTCTCAGAGGCAAGATGGAACAGCATTTTCTGTCATCCTTATTCCATTTCCTTCAAATACACGGACTTAAGTCATGGGCCGATTTCTCATGAATCTTCTTCCTTCACGCTGCGGTCATGTACCCGTTTCCGCTACTAAACCACCCGCCCAACTCCTTTCCTACTCACCCCCACACCCCTCAAACAACTACCGTCGCCACGCTTTAACTCGACGTGTTCCGGAAATTGCTGTAACTTTTCGCCCTGCCATGGCAGAATACTTCACTGCCTCTCTCTCCATCATACAAAACACACACGCGCGCGCGCGCGCACACGAACTTTATAAAGTGTTTGAATTCCCAGACACTGTTCATATTACTCTGATGGTGATGTTATATTCAAAAATGCGTCTTAGGAAAGAGATGTGTGAAGAGAAGGTGGATTTTGCAAGCCGTTGAACAAAGAGAAAACTTCAAAGTTGACTCCAAATATTCTATTCTCACGCACCACATTTATAACACTTGGTACCTTTTACCTCCCTTCCAGCGATATAACATACTGCATTCAAAAGCAACGAGTCTAAACACAATACATGTGAAATTTAATACGTTCCATGTCCGTGCACTGTATCATACGAAATAATAAACACCAACTAATGCACCAAAATATATATAATCTTTATTCGTAAAAGTCTTCTACATGTTTCGGCCCTGCTGGGCCATCTTCAGGGAGAATAATATTGATACACTATGGTTGCGTTTATATAGTCAGAAACCGCGGACAGAACACGATACCTCTCAAACGGAGGATGAAACCTAGGGCACATTCACACTTAACTGTATAAACGCAACCACAGTGTATCAATATTATTCTCCCTGAAGATGGCCCAGTAGGGTGGAAACATATAGGAGACTTTTACGAATAAAGATTATATATATTTTGGTGCAATAAAATTGGTGGTTATTATTTTAAATGTGAAATTATTCACTCTCCTTAGAAGTACAACATTTTCAAACGTGATATTAAACTTTTAACGTACTCATTGTTTCTAGTGTGGTCCTGTTGCAAGTAGGTCCTAAACATATCGTTGGTAAATGCAACCGATATAAATTAGGGCGCGGTATTCATTTCGGAACATTTATACAACTTTAATTTATTACAACTGACCAACACAGAGGAAGCTTAAAATGAAACTTATAGTGCTTAATGAGTTCTGTTCTATCATTTTTACAACTTATGAAAAACAATGCTAATTGAGGCATAAGGGATATGGAAATGTTCTGTCTTTAATCTGTTTAACTTCGTAAAAGGGAGAACTGTAGGCTCTTCAGATAACCATGTGGTGTGTGTGTGTGTGCGTGCGTGTGCATGTGACAGAGAGAGACAGACAGAGTGACCCGCCATTTCAGATCTTGAATCAGCTGACCAATATTCACGAAAGTTCGTCTAAACTTGCCACACAAACTGCCGTCATCGCGTTTAATTGCTTACATAAATACCAACATGGTGAATGTGAAAAACTGTCAGGTGACAGCGACGCTAGCACCTTTTACATTTGGACACTCAAATGATTTACGGTAGTGTATCTTGAAACAATATGCTACTTTAGGCAAGGTAAAAATCTTTTATAATATAAAATAACAAGATGACAACTCTGCGCAAATTTCTTTGGCTTTAAGAGTGATCGAGACAGACATAACCTCGTAATGCAACCCGCAACAACTCAACACATAGTGTGGAATATTCCCAACTTTACACTCCCAATTTTCATCCTTTCACTAGCCAGTAATACTTATAACGATAGTACGACCTAAACTGTAAAGTTGGCATCCTGTAATGCTAAGAGAACAATAAGCCCAGGTCGTAAGTCTTAACCCTTGGAGTCTAGTGAGCTAGTTCTCGGAGCGAGGAAAGGGAAGATGAAAGCGAAAGAAAGAGATAGGAGGGCATCTCAAAGATTGAAGAACGTCCATACGGCTATGGAAGTTGGGCTCTGGAAATGACACTAGTTTTTGAAATATGGCCACAGTTTTAAAGGAGAAAATGTTCATAGGGAAAGATGGCTTCTCTTATACCGCACGACGATCGCGTGTAGGCCTATAGAAGAGATAAGGATGGGTTTCTTCTTGGTATTATTGTATATAGCAGGACACAGGAAGTTGTTATACTCCCACTACCCCACACCAAAGAAACCATTTCAAAGACACCACCCACCAAAACTCTCCTTCGGAAATTCACCCTCTCCTATCCATTCTCTCACCCTTCTGGACATTATCGGGGGATATTTCTCTCCCTCTGCTCCATGCAGGCATGGCAGAACACTACAAGAATGATGTATGGTTTCGCTCAAGGCGAACTACTTTGTGGTGTACTTGCATGACAGATAGTATATCCCTGAGTGTTGTACCATAGGCTGAAGGCATTTAAACGTTAGCAGTAAGTTCTGTTTAACACAGTCGTGAAAAGTAAGTCATTTCGTGTACGTTCGGACGGAAGCATAAGGCCCGCATCTCTTTGAAACGTTGACAAGACGTCCCAGACTACACGTTTTCATAACACGGAAGATTATATTATGAAGCTAAAAGTATCAGGAAAAGAGTTTATAACCTACCTGTGATACTCTAAGATGACAGTGTTTGCGGCTTTTGATAAATAGGCTAGGATCTTTATGAGGTGTAACATAAAATCCAATTCTGCTGGAACTTCTAAGTGCCGGTAGCTGAATCTCAGCTGTGCACATGAAGACGCACGAGTTTCTTGTGTAGGTAATAGAATTCACTCCCGTAAACACATAACGATGCTAAAAGATCAAAATACTTTTTTATTATGGGCAGAGACGCAGAAGTAGAAAAACAATTACGTATGGCGGTCTTAATCACGAAGTGCCCGAGTCGCTAACAGGAAATAAGAAAGCTACTTCTAAAGGATTTTTCCGAACTTATTTTTCTATTATGCAAAACTTGTACACTTCCACGTCTACGGCCGAATTTTTATGGTTAATTTCTAGTTACTGTGGGAGATGAAACAAACTCGTTGCTGTAATGGCGAGGAACTACCGAGCCAAAGGTAGGTGGAAGTGACAGCTGGGAAGGCTACAGTGGTCCGCGATAGTAGATTGGCAAAAGCACCTACGTCTCAAAGAAGCCAGCTGCCTCCACTTTCAATGGCTGCCCTGAAGAGGCGTCAGCTAACCCCTTCAAAGTACTGGCAGCTATATACCAATCCGCACGATGGCATGTCCTAGAAAACTGGAATCATCATCAGAACCGCTAGCAGAATCTCAAAATTTTGCCTGGGTTAGAGGTTACGAACGAACTGTATTTTTGAAGTAAGGGGCTATTCAGCCTACATTATTCCTGAGGTAAAAAAAAATTAATATTTGGGTTGTAATGGAATTTTCTGTGAACACGAGACATACGATTCATATCCGACTCACAAACTTCTTTGTATTTGAACAATGCAGACTGAATAAGTGACTAAATTCGCATTTAACTACGCCGATATTCGTCTTCCAGTACCAGCCGCTAATAAAAAAAAAACTACATCCACGTTCCAGCACTTTCTCGCGCACTGTGCTGTGAGCGTTAATCAGAATGTCTCCCCAAAGCACGCTGACTGTGAGGTGACCGTCACTGCCCTGCGGCCACGTAGGTTGGTAAGGTACACGCAGCGTCACTTTCACACATATGATGTTTCTTCGACAATGAAATCTCCCACCATCCACATCCCCTTCTCTTCAGAGCACTCGCCCGGATAAAATAATTCACAAGGGGCTCGAAAGAAATAAAGACGCCTTATCAGAAGTGTTGCAGTGTTAATATCAATGCAGACTCATGCCACCCGTGGATCAGCACAGGTAATAAATCATTTAATTTATCTCCACTGCCAATTATCTACGCAAATACTAAAGATCCTTATTTGAAAATAACTGCCTTTACTTTGCCTTCGATAGGCATATTTTACATCCGACTGCCATTTAGAAAAACGTAGTTATTTCTGTTTGGAAGAAGTGTGCAGAGGATGTGCAGTGATTTTAATACGTTCACATACGTCAGTCCAACAGAAGGTTACTAGTTAATACCCACACTAATCTTGGAGTATACCAGTCACTGAAAAATTTATGTGGGGAGAATACGAACACATACAGTACATTTGCGGGAAATAAAACCTAAATCCAACGAAAACTTGGATGATCTAGGTGTAGAAAGGAGAACGACATTAAACTGGATCTTAAGTAAACAGGATGGGTGGGGTGTGGACCGGATAATCTGGGTAAGGATGGGGACAAATGACGGGCTCTGGTAAATACGGTAATGAACCTGCGGTTTCCATAATACTCGGCGGGTTTCTTGGCTAGCTGAGGAACTGTTAGCTTTGAAGAAGGACTATGCTTCATGGTGTCATTTAGTTAGTTGGTAATGTACTTTTAACTTTCAAATAAATACGGTTGGTTAGGTAGAGTACTGAAGTAAAACGAATCCAGGCAAGACACTTTCCCCTGAAGCGTAGTCTCCGTGACCTACACGTAGCTTTACAAACCCACCACATAGATGTCGCTACCCTCGAGCCGCTCTCACATATATCTCGCGAAACAATCGAGCAACGATGGCAACTTCCACCCAACACCCCAAAAAACCGGAAAGGGATTTTTTAAAATTCCTATCGTGTCCCAGCAACAATCCCCATTCTACCCTCTCCGGGCATACATTCTTTCAGCAGGACGGCGAAAGAAAAGAAGAAACCTAAACAAAGCCAGAGAAGTGCTGGACGACGCAGAGTTGTATATTTAAATAGTAGCACAAGAAATATAGAAATAAAATGCAGAGACAATGAAAACAATAAAGTGAAAATCCTACAGAACAATACAGTGGATGGGTGGGGTATATGTATTCTGACAACAATAGGGCTGGACAGGGCGTTATAACTGTTTATACACGATACGAAATCATTCTCGTACGTGAGGCGTCAACAATAACAATTATTCGGACATGTAAACTGTGACATACTGAATCAGAAATATATTGTTCATAATTACTCTTTCCTAATATTCTTTTACGTTATTAAGAAAAACAACACTGGTGTAGAACATAAAGTACACAGAAGTCAGTAACTAACCGAATGACAGAAAACCAACAGCCTACAAGGTGGTCTAGCAGGTTGGGAGGTACATCCCGCGCACAAGTCTCTTTCAGAAACTGAGTTCGGTGTGTACTGTTTTATTAGACATGGCATCATGCAGTCTGGCGGGTGGGTCCCAATGTTACGGAACAGAATAATTGCCTTCATGCAGCTAGACGCAGTATGTCACTCCGAAATTCCGGTGCTCAACGAGGTGGTAATCCAGCAGCCAACACTATGAACCGATATCAGGTGCCTAACAATACTGACGCCGATCCCCGTGGCCGCACCGTCTAAGGCATGAGTTTGCGGCCGCTCGCTTGCGGGGATCTCGAGTTCGAATCTCGTTGGGGCCATGGATGTCTGTCGTGAGTGTTGTGAGTTGTCAGGTAGAGGTCTCTGCGACGGGCCGATCACTCCTCCAGAGGGGTCCTACCGAGTGTGGTGTGATCTAGAAACCTAAATGATGATGAGGACTAGTCCCGCTACAGCTGTCGAGCCATGGATAAAAAAGCGGTAATTGGCAGAAGATGTGCCGAGGATAATGAGACATTGCCTGCGACACAAAAACGCTCTTAACGCCAAAAGCAAGGAAACAAAATTTATAGAAAATGTATGAAGGGAACCACAAAGGAGAGACGCAAAGCGGCCTCTAAAGTTGTTAGCACTTGGCTTACAATGTAACTAATTGTGATTACAAGTGTAAGTACATACCTAGTGAAACTCGGGTAACGTTAGGCCATACAAGGCGTGACAAGGGTCGCCAAATTTACGACTCCAACTTCCCACGCCTGGCTAATTCAAATGCACACTCGAATAGGAATATGCATTTCAGCAACTAATCATTCATAACGTAACGATATTAAAAACTTACCCACACTACCCTCATATCCTCTCTACTAGAACTAAAGCGTCCATTATTTATCAAAAAGAGGTCGTAGAGGGTCGGGGAATGAACGCATAGAGGGTTAGAAAGGGTGTCTAGAAAACCGCACATATAAATCTACTAAGGTACACGAACTCCTTTCTCTAGCGTCCCCTGCTTTTCGGAAAGTGATCCATTCGCGTTCTCTTCCTCTCATACCCCTAAGTTACGAAACTGAACCAACTTCAGCCACCCGGTTACAAAATTTTAAATGCTCCTATCTGTGCACAAGGGGAAAGATGTTTGATGTGAGTGAGAAGATTCGACAGCGGCCACGAGACAATGTATGAAAAGAGAGAAACGGGGGCTGATTCCTGTAGCAAGTCTGGTCTGATTAGGTTAACGCCAAATTACTGTGCTGGATATATCACAAGTTGGAAGAAGTCGAGGGTGGGGCTGTAG
>BLKM01011744.1:3637674-3660821 GCA_013340265.1 Coptotermes formosanus
CACCGCCACCGCCGCCGCCGCCGCCGCCGCCGCCGCCACCACCACCACCACCACCACCACCACCAACACCACCACCACCACCACCACCACCACCACCACCATCTAGTGCCTGGTAAGACCGCGTGCAGCGTTACACTCACGTCTCCAGGAGATGTTAACAGCATGCTCCTTGGATAAAGCAATAACTTCATATTCACGTGAAACTCTTGCTGAAACATAAGTTGCTGCGTGCCATTTTGTAGAATCCAGCAGAGACATCAGAAATAAATTCAATTAGACTGCACGAAGTCAGAGAAGCAAATTTATGTAGGTTGAATGTATGTAGGGGCCAAATGCTGAAGAAACGAACCACCAATGCTTCACGTATACAACACTGGAGAAACAATTACACTATTTACAAAGCATAAAATAAGTTGTTTACACTTGTCTATGTACTCAACAAACATAAAACCTGCCAGCCAAAAGTGACAAATAAATATACAGCATGATCAATAGTAGGAATACAGCATTCTATAGGACGATAGGCTCGACAAATATACTTTATTTTTTGAATGCGAGAAAGTATTGGATATGTTGCCTTCTAGCACGAAGAAACATTATCACCTGAGTGCAGAGCAGCTACACGCTTATTAACCATTTAAAGACGAAGCGTGTCTGTTTTATGTAAGGACTCAGTGCGTACCGCGCTGTAAACACTCTCAATCACGGTTATAAATACCAACCTATTACTGTCGTATAAGGCAGAAGTTGCTGTTTGTTCTGAGATCCGTACAAAACACACAAACGCAATGTGGGCACCACGTAGAATTTTTTAATATTAAACTTGGTCGTACGTAAAGTTACCGCTAGGCTTTAAAAGGTTAAGCACTGCTGACATATTCGGAATAACAGAACAGGAGGCAAGTAGACTTAATATAAGTAACACTCACTGAGCACATTTTTTTCACATTTTTAATATTATACAATAGAAGTCGCCACTTCTTATTCGGGGAGTGCCGGGAAATCTGAGGCAGCAATAGTTTCAATCTCAGATCTTTCAGGGGTCCTAGCTTAATTTATTCTTGGGCCGTATTTTGCGTACCCCTACCTTATAAGACCTTGAAGGGTGAGGCACACCTGAGTGATTGTTGGTAAGATGATTACAAACTTCATACGGAGGAAAATAAGCACTTTCATTGTGAGTGTTAAAATACACCAGTTCCAGACAATTATCTTTTCTGGAGAGGTAAAACCCGAGAGTTGAATCTGTGTCATGAATGTTTATTCTTGAACAGGATATGAAATATTACTGCTAAGCTAACCTGATTGAGTAACTCTGGGAATCCTTGCTTTATAGTAGCTCTTGATAACGGTAGATGCTGCCAGGATTTATTTATTTGTTTATTTATTTGTGATTTAAAAACCCGTGCTTTCAGTGGTATCGAAAGGGCGTGGAAGGCAAAGAACATAGACTGCTTCGAAGCAATACCCCGGCAATCGGGTATTGGTCTGGAGAGAGTCGAAAAAGTCACGAAAATCCTCTGCCAGCACAGCCAGTTTACAAGCGGAGGTTGGAAAAAAGGACACTCAAAACAGGAAGCCAAGATGACATCCACTCTCTACCTTATGTTTCAGCAGATTTACAAAGCAATGTTTTGCGACGAGGAAGAATTACTCAGTCGTTTCTAACAGATACGTACACAGTTTAATGTTATGTACTTTCTTCCACTTACCAATACATTCAACATTTTCGGTGTATAATGTACTAATTAGAAATAAGTTAGCTGCGTAGAAAAGTAACACGAATGGAACAAAGTTTCGGAAAGTAATTATAACTAATTGGCAGACTGGTTCCCTAGCAGCCTACAGGGCATGTCGGAAAGTGATTCTCGTACTGAAGTTCAAGAAACCATTTCTTAAGGTACACAAAAATTTCGACATTTAGTTAACGAAGCCTGTACATGGAGACAATTCCGACGACGTAACATCATTAAAATGTAATTTCAGAAGTTCAATTTCAATATAATCATTATCTCTCAGACTTACTATTTGGTTGTTTAACAAACATATTTAGAAGTATCGGATGATAAGACAGGAAAATATTGCAGTATTGCAAATGTAGACTGTGTTGCCGTGGGATGAATAATTTTTAGGATGGAGTCCAGTGGTAGATGAGCTTGTGGTACTGGCTAAGAAAGAAGGGTATTACAGGGCATGACTGATAGACTAATGGAAACTGGAAGATGCTATGGAATGGAAAGGGATGTGAACAAAACTAAGGTAAAGATAATCTCATGTTAATCATCCCCCGTACAGATTGTGATAGATGAAAAACAACTGGAGAAGGTGCAATATTTCAGTTCCATGGATAGCATGATAACAAATAATGCTAGATATACATGTGAAGTTAAATCTAGGATTATCATGGCAAAAGCAGCATTCAATAAAAATAAGGCTCTTTTCACCAGCAAATTGGACTCAAATTTAAGAACGAAACCATTAGCGTGTTACATTCGGAACATACCTTTGTGTGGTGCTGAAACTCGGGCACTTCGGAAAGTAGATCAGAAATACCTGGAACGTTTGAAATCTGGTGCTGGAGAAGGATGGAGAACATTAGTTGGACCGATTGTGTGAGAAATGCAGAAGTATTACATAGAGTCAAGGAGGAAAGGAACATCCTACAAACAATAAAAAGAAGAAAGGCTAACTGGATTGTTCACAACTTGTGTAGGAACTGCCTTCTAAAACACGTTACTGAAGGAAAAACAGAAGGAAGGATACAAGTGACAGGAAGACGAGGAAGAAGACGTAACCAGCTTCCGAATAACCTTAATGAAACGACAGGATGCGTACGGGAAATTGAAAGAGAAGGCACTAGCTCGACCTCTGTGGAGAACTCGCTCCCGAAGAAGCTATGAACCTGTCGTAAGACAGACTAGAACATGGAGTCCAGTGGAGGGTTTTGTGATACCGTGACTGATCTTCGGATTCTACGAAGTGGCGAGGAATTTCTCGAGTTGGTAACGTAATATTTAATTCTTAAAAAAGGAGTTTCTGCATCGCAATTACATTTCCTGTTTTTCATAATGACCCTTCAATCGCTCAGATTGTATAGCGTCAGCTAATAAAAATAACTGGAACACATTGGAAAGGAAACGTTTGTTACGTAACCCGCAACACTATTTTGCCACGTACTTGCGACAACGGAAAAATCAGTCAGAAAAGGCGATCTGCAAGCCGCTACTTGTACTGGGAACCTTCCAAACATAAAGCAGCAGAGTTTGTCTCTCCAGGAAAGACAGTACGAGGTTGTGTACCGCTTTCAACAGCTGAAAACAGAGTCCGTGGCTGAAATGTGTGAACACGTCTACGAACTGCCGGACTGCATAAAGGAAGATAAGTTCTCAGTCAGCTAAACAAACGCAAAGTTATCATTACCGACGCTCTAACCAGGCGTCGGTTACAATATTTAAAAATAACACCGCATGAAATTTTCTACTTTCGTTTGCGTTCTTCATATTTCAGGGTGCGTCCCCCACATCCAAAAGCGGAGTAGTTGAATTTGTATTACTCCCAACACTGACGAACATGGAAGTTTTACAGTCTCACAGAATACTGCAAAGACATTGGTTCTGTGTATTTTACACTTTATCTTCTGCAAAAGTTTGAAGAAGATAAATTTTTGTATTGAAGTATAAAACAAAACGACTGACTTAATTTTACTATTTACTTAACTTCTTATTAGTTAAGAGTTAAATACAGGCTAGGATTAATAAGACAATGGAGGCACTACAATAGCCGGCTTCCTACCGCCTGAACTAACAAGATAATGGTGAAGAAGTTAAAGGAACAGGGCGACAAAAAATATAAAAAGAATCGAACTGGAATATAACGCTACAGGCACACTTTCTATTATCTATCGTGACGACCCTTTACGCACTCTAATACTTATCTTATACTCTTGATTTATTGCTACTTACGTTGCTTAACGAAGCCGCTTCTGGTGCATAAGAGGCGAAGAATGAGACGGCGAAACATTAAGGAAGACAAGAGAGGACAAACAGTTATAAGAAAGGCGGCCGTAGCGTATTTGAAGGCAGCATATTTCTATTCCGTTAGTCATCTGTACACGTACAGGAAAACAACGGCATACACAAATTCAAATAGCCGGGAACCAAGCCCAAAAGACGCCCACATTCGTACCTTCAGAAAATACGTTTTGGCGAACACCGTCACACTAACCTACCGCGTGACAATCTCTGAAATCACACCCTTCCACTGTTCATCTTCAAATGCAGTCATGGACTTACCACTTACTAACATTATCCCATTGCTTTGAAACGCTGTCACGAATTTCGGCTACGTCCAACCATTTGGTTGATCGGTTTTACACACACACACACACACACACACACACACGAACATTAAAATTTACTCCTTTTTGCATTAGTTTCAGTCTTACAATCCTAATAGAACATTCCCTATGTTAGGCTGTTTGTAACTCAAATGCACGAAGGCCGTACCTTAGGCAAGTTTTTCAACTCGGAGATCCCAGCTCGAGCCCAAGAACGGCAGTGTGGGATTTGTGGCAGAAAGAGTGGCACTTCTATATGTTCCCGAATACTTCGTCTTCCACATGTACTATCAGAACCAACTCGTACACAATTCGAAATCACAATGCACCAAGCTTCACAGCACTCCCGACATGTTCCGGTGTGAATTCACACCATCTTCAGGGGCAACATATAGAATACTTAAAACACTTAAGATAACACTAGCCTGGTTGTTTAAAAGTTCGTTAAAAATCCTGTTGTCCGGATGGCGCACTGCTGAATTTATATCACCTTCAGGGGAACATATAAACACGTAAAAACACTTAAGATAACACTGGCCTGGATATTTAAAAGTTCATTAAAAAACAATGTTGTCCAGATAGCGCACTGCTGAAACGTGTATGAACTGTTGATACATTTCAGCAGTGCGCCATCCGGACAACAGGATTCTCAACGAACTTTTAAACAACCAGGCTAGTGTTATCGTGTCTTAAGTATTCCATATGTTCCCCCTGAAGATGGTGTGAATTCACACCGAAACATGTCGTGAGTTCTGTGAAGCTTGGTGCATTGTGATTTCGAATTGTGTACGAGCTGGTTCTGATAGTATATATGAAAACATCCGGACACGGTTGGATAATTTTAAACTCTGTCTTTCCTTTGTAACTTATAATGCCACAGACGCGCCATTTTGATATTCACTGTTCGACCACATGGGCCTATAATGTAGATAGAGACACCTTCGCTAAAAAGTAAGTAAATTTTAAGGAACTAAATACCCGACAACTTTATGTAGTGTTGGTGGACTATTATTCTGCCCACTTATGTCCCGAGCTTAATTCTGTAATATCTAGAAGTCACACAGCAGCACGTCTTTCCGCACTTTTTCTCATAAGACCAAGCATACACGCTCTCGAAACACAAACGAAAAGTAAACCGTTGAAAACTCTTCGAAATTGTTTCTTTTTCCACACTAACTGAGTCTATCTCCTACTACTGAAACCACATTCGTTAGGTCCTTTTAATACCATCATCGCACCTATACTTCCTCGACTTCAAATGTGTCGCTTTCAGGTGCCTTCTAGAACACTATTTTGCCCCTTAGATATATTCAGCCCATCACCATTTCTTGCACCAATTAGTTTAGATATAATAATTTCGCAGCAGCAGCCACAAGAAACAGAGATATAATTTATATAGCTTCTTTAACCTTTTAAAGCCTAGCGGTAACTTTACATATGACCAGGTTTAACATTAAAAAATTCTACGTGGTGCCCACATTGCGTTTATGTGTTTTGTGCGGATCTCAGAACAAACAGCAACTTTTGCCTTATAAAACACTAAGAGATTAGTTTTTATAACCGAAGTGGAGAGTGTTTACAGAGCGGTACGCACTGAGTCCTTATATAATACTGATACGCTTCGTCTTTAAAGGGTTAATGTGCCACCATTTGAACAGTTTAAGACCTGAGATGGAGTTTAACCTGTTGAAGAAGAAACAACCGTAGAGTTCTTCTAAAGATAATCTTGATCTGGTAACTAGCAACGTCAATGCATAAACTTCCTCTTTCAGAATCTGCCAGTCATTCAGTCTTTCAAGAATTTGCTTAAGTTTTTCGGAGTCCGAAAGTATATCAGGCCTGATCTGTTAACAACAGCATGAATACTTCCTTAAGGATTCTGAATCTAATCCGCACTCAAATACAATATTTCTTATGATCTGTTTTAATATTATTCGAACATTTATGCGTAGTTGTTCCAACTGATCACTTCATATAGGAGTTTCCAACCAAACGTTTGTAATCAATATTGCCTTTTTGGTCCCGCATCACATACCATGAAAATGTAATGCTCCTAAATTTAACCACCCTTACGACATCTGATAAAGTGTACACATCATAAATCTACCGTTACCTCGTTACATTCTTCCCTTGTTTTCACTATACCAGATTAGCTTTCCTCAAGTACCTCGAACCTACGCTCTTGTCTTGAGGTAAGAGACGAAGCTCCATTCACATGTATGAAAAGCATCGCCTTGTTATACGTTTTGTTACCTCATTCCTAGTGTCATTTTTGTCCGTGAAATCAGAGGAGGTACTAAACTTACAAGTTTGTAAACTTAAATTTTTAAAAATTTTAGATACAGGACAGAAAGAAAATAATCTGACACGACAAACAGTTAAGATTCCTGGACTGTTATCTCTTTTTCCAAGACGAGAGCGAGAAAAATTGTGGATAAATCATTTAAGAATTATAATAATAATTACAATTATAATTATTGGTGTATTGTGTCAACATGATACACACACAAAAGGCGCTCCCATGTATGTTTGTAAGCATGTTTCTTTTCTTCGGTTACATTTTCGAAGAACGCTCTTGCAATAAGGATGTACCTCCATGTCTTCTGGAGTAATATGACAACTCGAAGTAACATAATGTACTTGACAGGCGTATTTGTAATTACTGAACATTCTCCAAGTACGGTGACTTCGTCTCGAGACGGAATGACGTCTCTATGCTCAACTGTCACATTGTTTCTCTTAATAATACATCGGCTGCAGTGTTTACCTGTCACTTCTGCAGCTTCACGACATAAAGTTCGTGCTGTGTTCACGTGATCGGATATGACATCACATCCAGGTGTCAATATTGAGCAGCTCTCAAATAAATAACAAAGGAACGTATGAACCTAAAGTGCACAGAGAAATACTACGTAAATTTGACAAGGGTACGTTATGTCTAGATTTTTGAGAGTCAACTAAATAAAAAAATTGTGTTTTAACAGCAATCACTAGTCCCTGAAAGATCTACGGCTTTTGGGCCCTGAAATTATATACGGTAACAGGCCTCGAAAGAACGTGGGCATTCAGCAAAGTAGCAATTGTAGAGTGTAAATAACTTGGCGCCCTTCAGAAATTTTTATTACCCTTCTGTTTGGTGGCCAAAACAAATGAACTATGTGAAGTCTGGTACAGAGTGAATTAGAAAAACGTAAACATGCACATGAAATATTTCTGCAAGTTAATAATAATAATAATAATAATAATAATAATAATAATAATAATAATAATACTTCAAAAGCACTAATAAAAGTACTAATCTAAAGGTACAAAATATTCGACATGGGAAATAACATTACATGTACCATAAATTGTAATCAAAGAATAGCTGCAACACTATATACCCTAGGAATATAGTTTGTTTGAGGTATATAATTGTAAAACACCCTGCATAAAGGTGTTAGTTAACAAATACTACTAATAACAATAACAAACAAGACGATGCAGGATTTCTTTTTACGCTTAACGTTTCCTTAATAAACGAAATAGAACAAAAATAACAATACAAAAGAAATGGCTATGCAGAACTTTACATCTAAGCAACACGAAAGATATTTTAATAGTTATGCTCGGACTTCTTTGTCTGCAACTTAAAATCAGCCTTCAGAACAAAACGAAGGTAATACTGAAAAATTCATCCTGAAATTACAATTGGTAGTCCAAAACATGTCAGATCATTTCGCCTCATTAATTCACCAAATTAGTGTCGACATTACAAGGACAATACTATCTGAAAGCGCGAAGTTACAGGAGGATTGAGTAAATGTCATTACTTGGAGCCCCATAACCGTACCATTCACTAAATTTTATTGGAGCGATAAAGTAAAGGAGCAAGAGATGGCTGAGCATAACAGGCATGGGACAGATAAGAAATGAGACCACTTGGACGACCTAGGCGCGGACTACGGCATAAAATTTATTGTGCCTCCATGACATGCTTATGCAGGCACAGAGGGGTGGTGGACTTTGAGCTCAATCCATTCGCCACCAGGCACAAGAACCAGCTAGGCCGTCAGGGCTACGTTCCGGCCGTTCTACTCCCAGGAAATACACTGTAACTATTGTACAAGAGGCTGGGTGGGACTTGGGGCCGGTCTGGAGAGCAAGGAAATTGTCACCCTCACCAGGATTCGGTGCCCGGACAGTCCAGCCCGTAGTGAGTCGCTACACCTCCTACGCCAGGACTGCCGCCGCATAACATTTATAGTAACTTTCAATAAACGGCGTATGAGGCTATGGACCAGACTCACCCGTCTCATGGTAGAATCCAGGAAGGTTCTGATTCCAACACAATGAACAAGATTCACCTCTCTCATGGTAGTGTCCAGAAAAGTTCTACTTTTAACACAACAATGAACCTACTCACTCCATGCCAGACAGTGAGTTTTCTCTCTATTTTAACAGTTATCTACTACTCAAATTCTATCCTGCCGCAAAGAAATCGACCAGTGTTTGGTGTAAAACTTATCCCAATTTCCTGCAATCTGGAAAAAACTGCAAATAAGAAATTTGCAGTTTTATCCACTTCAGTCCCACGTAACGTGGCATAATTACCCACTTTAAATGCTTCTGATTATTAAAAACCAGTTGTGTATACGCAGTACTCCACACTTTTTTTCTCGTGGCGCAACAGCCCAAATCGGGCCTAGACCGCCTCCTTTAGGAGGTTTCTAAATCACGCTCAGACACACACACCACAGTCGACAGGATGCCTCTGGACGAGGGATCGGCCTGTCGCAGAGACCACTACCTGACAACCCACAAACACTCACAAGGGACAAACATCCATGCCTCCGGTGGGATTCGAACCCACGATCCCACCAAGCGCTCGGCCGAAGGCCCACGCCTTAGACCGCGCCACCACTGGGATCGGCACACACTATGTAGGTAAACATTTAACATTTAAGAACTTTAAGTCTAAAAGAAATAAACGTACATACGTACATGTTGAAGTAGACATCATACCATAACAAAACAAAGAATATTAATTCAAGTTGAAATATGTACGTTTTAAAAAGCACGTTTTACTATTACACTGTTTTCCATTATTCAGCTAGTGGTTAATCGGACAGTAAATACGTCCAGCTTTTAGAGAGTCAATAATGAAGTTAGTCTACAGTTTCTGCCCCAAGACTGTTTTAGACGTTTGATTACTTGGCTGGCTGGTTGTTTCGTTATTTAATAAGTTATCTATTTAATATTTAGTATATTAATGGCAGCAGCAGTATAGGTTATACGAACAATAAAGGGCCCTACATCACAACGGGATGGCCCACTCTAAAATTACTAAGAGTATAGGTAGCTTAAATGTTTGAATGTCTCAAGATGGGCGGAATCAAAATTCCATTTTTGTCTCTGTGTCCCACTTTGTTAATATGACAACATTTTAATCATTATTTAAGCTATCCATCTGCAACAAAACTATTTTTAATAACCTTAAACTTGTTAGTTAACAACGTCTCAATGTTGTTGAACATAATTACACTGTTCTATAATCGAAACACAGAAAATGTCGCTCTCCTCGGATCAGAAAGCAAGCGAAGAAAGTAAACAACGAAATTTACTGAACTGAGTGAAAACCAATTATTTCGTTTACTTGCAACACCAATTAAGTAATATACAGTGAGTGGATGTGTAACAAAGGCAAGAAAGTTGCGGTAGGCGAGTTTCGTACGATGGCGGTTCTCCCGTGGGAAGTGTGCCAACTCTGTACACATAGATCGAAAGTTGCCTTCAGATGGTTGAATTCAATAAGGTCGAACAGACTTGACACCCTCCTCAGGATCTTAATTAGATTCCGCCCTGTGCTACACAGGGGACAGAGTGTCAGTGTATATTCCGGCCTGTTCCCAACAGGCATTCGGAAACAACCGGGTACACAAAAACTGAACACCCGTCTGAAAGGGAAGGGTAAACAGTTCAATATTACAACAAATATACGGATTCCTGTTGATTCGTGTCCCCAAGTCCGCAGTCGAATTAGGTGTCAGGGTCTCAAACATATAAAAAGAAACGTATTTGTTAAATGTGTGGGCGACCTTTGCACAAATGGATTTCTGTACGAACAGCAGCATACACAAACACACACACACACACACACACACACACACACACACACACATATATATATATAATGAACCCAAATGACAAGTCAAAGAGTTACTGTAAGTTGGGCTCAACCACATGAAATTCTAACTTTCTTTTATTTATTATTTTATTATAAATTTCAAGTACAAATTAAATTCATTGCGCTTTTGATAATTTCTGAAAGATCAAATAATGCTGAAACATGTAGCAAATTTCTAATGTCAAAACTATTCATGACATAGCTTGCTGTATAGGAATGAAAGTTACAGTGGCATTTATATAACACAATATGACGCCATCCTGTGCAACAAATTAAAGATAAAGCTGTCTTCCTGCACAGAAACACGTGTGAGGCTATGAACACCACACTACTATAATTCTCTGTATATACTTCACACTTGTCACCTTTACTCTTGCTTACAGACAACCCTTTATTAATTACCTCTTTGACACCTAGTGTTAATTAAACGTACCAACCGGTTTAACACCAGACTCTTTGAATTTTGCCCGTACAGTGTACGAGTATTTATGTAGGCCATATGATTCTGACGACAAACAGTGACCGTTCATCTCTGCGGGTTTCACCGATAGGTTCTTCTGACGGAAATCAGTATATCCTTAAGTAATGAGCTTGGTTTGTTAGTAAGTGTGGTGAACTTCAAATTCGTTGACACATCCCTGGGTTTCCACTGATACGACAGAGCATCTTTAGTAAGTAATCCTATAAGCCACCTCATTTGAAACACTTCATCAAATGTCCGTCACTGCCACAGCCTTCGAGCCATCCAACAACATCAAAACCTAATATTAGCTTATTTATTTATACAAAGTCTATGTTTGTGCATAAATAATTGATGTGCACTCCCCGACGATGACCCGAAGAGGCTCACTGCATGTTGGAGTTGAAGATATAATGTTTTAATAGTAAATTATGTATGGTAATATTCTGCATTTTGTTGGTGTTTTATTACGTAACCAAAGTTTTATTACATTTTTATAGGCGACAGCACATAACGTTATTACGAAAGGAATAATGGATTAATTTCCTGTATTTAATCTGCTCTACACTCAGTCTCTGACACGAATTGTCACCCCCATACAGATCGGCGAACTTTTAAAATAACCTTGCCCAGCTTTAAAAATGTCACGCTAGCATTTTTCCTCGTGTCGCCGAATTTTCAGGTAAAGTCCGTGTAAGGGGCAATACTAGTTCTTATCCCACAACTCGCCATTCGACACTTAGCCTATAATCCATCTTCGCATGCCGTCAGACATCATATAATCTCCGCGTGTGTTTCCCTTAAATAACTGCGCTGAAATTAGTTGCAACGGACAAATGTTTGTGTACAATTCTGGTAAAAACATTTATCAAAATCCTCATAATTCTTCAACAGTCAGGTACCTTCATTTGCAAACATCCAGTTGCCACTGCCACAGAGCCCTGTATGTATAGCAGTCCAAAATAATGTATTTCGACACAATAAAAACCCCTCTGCAATAACTCAGTCTAACGAACTTGAGATCATTAAACTTCCCTTTTGTACCACTTAACAGGATTTCAGTCGTTGTTCGCTACTGCAGTTTGTGAATTTGTAATTCAAACTAAATGAACACCGCCTGCCAGAAATAGAAGCGTGACGTCACACAAGCGATGGAGTATCGTCATGGGTTTCAATTCTCGATCTGAGAAGACAATACAGGTGAAATATCGATTAGGTTTAGTAGATTTGCTTTTGTAATATTAAATGCTATGAATTAATCGATTTAGGTTTCAAGTACTTCCTTGCAACGTTGCAACAACAGTCGAAAGGTGCACTTCGCTTGGAGTAAGGAGTTTTCGAAGAAAGCTTTGTAGCCCCCTTTCGTGTAGTTGCTAATGGCTTGCAGATACAAAGCATCTGTAGACTGAGTTTAATAAGGTGTAGACACTACACTTTATAGCAAACTCCATGGTTCACAGTTCGTGATAAAATTGTCCCGCCAATCTCTTCTTCCTTGATTTAATCACCCTAATTAAACACATCACGTGAACAATATACTCCATGAAACTCCTCATTATGTAATTTTATCCATCCTCCCGTTCTTTCTCTGGTCGTAATATTCTCCTCACCACTGCGTTCCCAAGTGAGTTACCCTCAAACAATACTATATCATTTCGTTTGAGCGAAGGATTTTCAATGAATAATAAATGTTGTTATTATTTACACGACAATCCCGGTGGCCGTGTGGTCTAAGGTGTAGGTCTGCAGCCGCTTGATTGCTGGGATCGCGGGTTTAAATCCCGCTGAGGGCATGGACGTTCGTCCCTTGTGTTCGTTGTGTGTTGTGTAGGTAGCGGCCTCTGCGACGAACTGATCACTCGTTCAGAGGAGTCCTATCGTGGGTGCGTGTGTGATTGCGTGTGATCTAGAAACCGCAAACAGGTGGCCAAGACTCTATTTGGGCTGTAGCGTCACAGCAAAAGAAATATTTATGCAGTACTTGCTCAGTAACATTTGCCGTATTCTGTATTTACATACCGAAGTTGACTTACTGTTGATGGTTTAAACCAGACAATCTTTCAGTCAGACTGTATAGCGTCGAATGGAAAAAATAATGATTTGGGAAGGATGTGCAAGAAAGTGGTCGTAGCCTAAACTGGGGCGCTATTTCGGAAGACCTGAACACAGCCAGAAAATTTTCAGGCACAATTGTATGTCGTCCTACAGAGCCTCGCCCAGGGACCACCGAACTGTCGCTCGAGTTAATTTGCCCGGTAGCTCCTGCGGTGAGGAATGGAAGTACTGCTCCATGCATATAATGTGTCCGGTAATGACATGCGAACAGGCAGTTTTGAAACGCGTTAAGAAAGCGTCACGGGATTTACAAGAAAGAATTGAGAAAACCACGCGTTCGGATGCACTCAAACGGGACAAAAATTTTTATGATGTTCTGACGAACACGAAGCAGGAGTTACAGCGTCCGCATAAGAAAGGTCACCATAATTACCGCATTTTACAGAATCACGTCAGTTTTTTTCTTACTGATTTTTACACATATTACTCATGTTTTTTTTTTGTAACAAAGTGTTTTAGATAACCAACAAAATAATTTCATTCATCGGTCACTCAAGATGTAGAGAATAAGTAGATAAATGAAATAAATCATTGGGTTCAGACCAACTTAGTCACAAGTTAAAATACAGTCAACCTCGCTTATAACGGATCCCAAGGGGAGTCCAAAAACTATCCGTTATAACCGACGTCCGTTATATCCGAGGTTCGGTTAAATTACTTTTTAACTAACAATTAAATTTATACCACTTAAGTTACGCCTATTTTCAGTTTTATTGTATATGGACATGAACAGCTACATTTTGCACACACAAAAACACACATTACTGCATTCGGAAGCACCACACACCAAGATGTCTGAATGATCCCGTTCTTTACGCACCTACTGTATTGTGCAACATACTCAAAATTTTTAATTCCCCCCTAATGGCGCAATAGCTCCTCGTGGGCCAGGGCCCCCTCATTACCGTAGCTTCACGATCACACTCAGACGCACCACACTCTTGTAGGACTACTCTCGACGAGTGATCGGCCCGACGCAAAGACCCCTATGTGACAACACACAACACTCACAAGAGACAGACATCCATGCCCCCGGCGGGATTGGAACTCACAATGCCAGCAAGAGAACGGCGGTAGACCCACGCCTTACACCGCGCGGTCACTAGGATCGGCCAAAATTTTTAAATACTCTACGTATTCGCGTGGCGCAGTTGGTTGAGGCTCTGCGTTACAAACTGGAAAGCCTTGGGTTCGATTCCTAATGATGTCATTGGAATTTTTCATTGATATAATCCTTCCGGCGGCACTGTGGCCCTGGTGTCTACTCAGCCTCTAACAAACAGTACCAGGAATATTTCCTGGGGGTAAAGGTGGCCGGTGCGTAGGGGGCACAAGCTTGCCGCCTTCATGTGCCGACTGTCTTCAAATCTGGCAGCCTCTACCTCGTGGAACCCTCTGGGCCTGTCCAGGTCTGTAATGGGATAGCTTTACCTTTTTACATATTCGCACCTGGTTGGTTGGCCCGTACTGACACATATCACTTTTTTGTCAAAAAAAGAATTTTGTGTACGTAAGGTAAGTAAAAGTCTTATAAAATCGCTACCTAAAATGTTACAAGTAAATGCGCCGAAGTCAAGCCGTAATTGATTTATGACGGGGCACTCTGCCCCAAGTGCCATAAAGATGCTCGCACATGACAATTACAGGACTTTCTCCCTGCTACATGAATAACAGAAACAGCTAGAGACTGTCCTGACTTATCCATTATAACCGCTAATGGTTTGACCTTGTCCTTAGCAAAGCCAAACAAACTGCAAAATTTACAAGTCTCCACGGCGTCTTTGGGTAAAAAATGCTATCAAATTACACTTGCAGTCCTCACATTGCTGACAAATAAGCCCTCTGCGCTCGAACACACTCTAACCTTTGTGAAATTGCCATTATTTTGCCAAAAACTGTATAGCCGAGGAAAATCAACTGTTTGGGAATGTCGCAGAAATCCCGCGTGACCGAAGATCATATATATAAGAGACCGGTGTAACCGAGGTAGTTACAATGATACAGCATAGGGAAACGGCTGGGGAATGGAAAAACGATCCGTTATAACCGAGATTGACTGTATCGTTTTATAAGAAATCGTAAAGCGAATCTTGACGTTTAGACCATTTAATCA
Source organism: Coptotermes formosanus (assembly GCA_013340265.1). NCBI lineage: Eukaryota > Metazoa > Arthropoda > Insecta > Blattodea > Rhinotermitidae > Coptotermes > Coptotermes formosanus. The sequence goes on from BLKM01011744.1 coordinate 3,652,865, forward strand.
GAAGAGTACAGCAATGCCAAGCGATGTTGAAACGCATCAACACACAAAGGCTTGAAACATTTCCTATAATTAGCACCTAATTGAACGAAATTACGTGCAGCTCGTAGTGTGACAGCATTACATCACAAGCAAACTTGTCTAATATTCTAAGATTTCTTACTGATACAAATTATGGGTTAAAAAATTATGAATATTACTCCGAATTTAATAACTGCGGTGCTTTCTCACTCTTTGTTTATGAGCCGTATAAACCATAAGACTCATGCAGAAGATGCCTTACACCAGTATGCTGTGTTGACATAGTCAAATCAAGTACAATTTATGTGTACATAATACTAACAAATTTAATAATATTTAACTACGATCAGCCAAGCGGGAAATACTCATAAAGTATACTGTGGAGGTCCCAGTTTCAATTGTTGTCCCCGGAGACTCAGGTTTCTTGTCTTTATTCTCATTTGTTACCTGGAATTACATCACTAACGTTTGTTTTCCAATCCATTCTTCACAATCCATCTTGTCTTTCGAGGCTATGTAATCTTACACATTAAATATGCCTTTATAAATAAACCAAGGACAAGTAAACAAAAAACCAAGCACAATGTACATTTATAGAACACATTCCTAAAACTCGACCATCAGCGGACAGATAAGAAGCAGCGTATTTTACGTTACGTCTAATTGCAGGGCTTCATACAGTCATCTTCTTTTTAACAGCGGACGCAGTAAAACATTAGAAACAAAGGAAATCTCCTTGTAACAGACCACATAACGCAATCAGGGCTGGCAACAGCAAAATTGTTGCAACAGCGGTTTCTTACTCCGAACACTGACCTTTTAGCGCCATTACTTAGAACCTCCCCGCAACAACAAGCATACGACATTTTATCTGGATCAACAGAAAGAGAAGGAGACAGGATATCTAATTTAGTTCCGTCCCCCACCCCCCCCCCGGTCTGTCTCCAGTATTTCATGAACCGTACGATAAGAGAATTTCATCCCATTCTCTTACTCTCTGCCCTGCTTTACCAGTGATTCTGTGCCGTCTCAGTAATTCGGAATTCTACTTGTGCCGTGCCGCTGTCTGACTTTGCTATACTACCACTCCTCCCTCTTCTAACATATCTTGCCTAATACTGTTATCTCTTTACGTTGGTGTATTTATTACCTCCTCTCTTTTCTCAATCCTTACTATTTGGTTAACCTGTAGACCAGAGATCTATTTACACCATATTTTCGTGAAATACTGTCTGCAATGTCTAAATTATTTCATGATATTTCAGTTGCAGAGGTTACATGGCACCAAATAAATTTGGAAAATGATTGCGAAAAGTGAATGTAAGTTCAAATGAATAATCTCGGAATATTTCAAGATATGACCTCTGAATCGTATTGATAAACCGAGAAAATCGCGACCATTGTTAGGTGGTATTCTGACATAGATTCAAAACCTCCATATTTATGTGTAGTTCTGTGTATGAAGCGGCACTGTATTTGGGCGATTACCCTTTAAAAAGATTTTACTAAATGCTTTCAAAATCAATTCAAAATTAATAGAGACAAAAGAGTCAAATTCTTGATGACAGGACAGTAGTAACAGCTAGGACAGGCAGCATTTCTTATCGCGGGACTGACTACTGCAAAGCGGGCGTCATCGTCGGCAACTACACAGCAACGATATCGTCCGTTCTAAGGCGAGCACTGTTGTGATAAAAGACCTACTCTGTGTAGAAGTCAGTCCTTACGAAGTTTCCCACTTCATGTGACGAGGCAGTAACCAGTGATATGCGGGAATAAACTCGTCCACGCGATGTCGTCTACGACCCACGCACCCTTGGTACGGCAAGTCTACTAACTTCCCGCTTTACAAATTCCTGTGTTTCAGTGCCTGCCTGTTATGGCCCTGAGCTGTAATATCTTAATTCGTCAAAGCGGAGTCCTTTCGAAGAGCCAATAAATGTCCAGCTTATCAAGAAATTCTTCGCTTTAATGAAATCACTGCTGTTTTGACACGAGGCCGCTACTGGTCCATATACTGAAGCAGAAAACTCCATTCCACGACCTCACTGTCTATTCTTTTAAATCACATTTTTTAATCTTCATATCTACTCCTAGGACTCAAAGTTTAGCTCTTCTCTGCACGTCTTTCCATAAAAAGTTTGTATTTGTTATCACCCCTCTGTATCAGCCTAAACTTCCTTTAGATAAATTCTAAAAGGTTTTGACGATGCTGTATAATGTTGTGTGGTGATGGGTTTATGGACTTTATCCATCGTCCGAAGAGTAAAATATTAAAATGTTAAAAATTAATATTCACAACGTTTCGGAAGCTGGCGCTGCTTCCGAAACGTTGTGAATATTAATTTTTAATATTTTAATATTTTACTCTTCGGACGATGGATAAAGTCCATAAACCCATCACCACACAAACTTCCTTTGTTTGACGACACTAACAATTTCAATGAATACAATTTATTAATGCAAATTTGAATATAAAAAAGCTACTGGAGTATTGTTACTCACCAAGAATGCCGAGCCTGTAGTTTATAGTGACAACTACCAAATCTGCGTAGCTGGCCAGGACACTGCCATCGTATGGATTCCCGGAATTCCACTCGTAGGACTCCCCGTGCACGTACACCAGAACAGGATACCGCTGCATCGCCTCTGTCGGTCCAACTGGAACACAAGCACCGTGGCTGTGAGTCCGTCGGACAGTACTGTAATGAAGCTCGTTTCGAATTACAGTTGAACAATACAGAACATTTGACAAATAACGTAAATATTCTCCAAAGGTAAGAACCATCCAGCCAGCAGACGGTGGATATCTTACACTGTGACACCGTGTAGTGTTGCTGGTGGTACCAACGTTACGAACGGACATGGTACGTCTATTACCCTGAAAACGGAGGCGGCAAGTTACTCTGATATGTTGGTATTCACCTACAAGAACAGAGGGTGTCATATCTAGCTACTGCCACAATAAAAACAGTTCAACTGCGCTGTTGTTAGGAATATTCTCAGATCCACCACAGTTTTACCAAAGCCGGGACCCATCCACCTCATACACATTTCTTTTGGAATAAAAAGTCACCGAAACCTGAAGCATGCCACTTACCTCCATTTAGTGCTGACCTTCAAAAACGTAGAATATCGCTTCATGCACCACGCTGCAAGCCCAATTTAGGTAGAAGTACAATTCTATACTTGACTAAATATGTTCACGCGTATTTGGGAATTACACAACAACAGGCTTCATTATTTTAATATTTATCATATATTATATGTGTAATATAATAAAGTGTTAAGCTGGATGGGGCGTCTACCACGCGTGGAAGAGGGCAGAAATACTTGGAAATTTTGGTTGAAAGACGTAAGCTTAGAAAGACGTTAACATTCAAACTGAATTTAAAGAAACATACAGCGAAGGTAGGGACTAGATTCATATGGCTCAGGACACGGTCAATTGGCGATGTTTAGACGTGGTAACAAAACTTGTTTCACAAATTAATAAACGGCTACACGTCCACAAGTGTTGAAGATAAGTATTGAAGCGCACATTGGGTAGAAAAATACCAGTTCATCAAAAATAACATTCCAGAAGCCTCCAGGTGCAACATCACAATTTTTGCTTTTAAGAACATTCGTTACTCGGACACGCTAGATTTCTTTAAATATATTCCGTCAGTGCCAAATTATTTCTTCCGGAAAAACAGATCTGCCAAAGAACATAGGTGCTACGTTTGGGAGCCCAGAATTAATCCTTTTTAGTCTATCTTCCGAAACTCTAAGTACCTCAGATTGTAGCTATAACGGCGATGCACAGGATGACTGGTGAACGACAACGTAAATGTAACACGCTGGGAAGCAACAATGCAATAATGGACGTACTGTATTGGCATTTGTCTGGAACGGTGAGCACTATTGATTCTTCTGAATCATGTCTGGAATAGGTTACGGTACAACGTTATTTTGTTACCTCTTACTATACTGTAAACCCTTTTCACACCTCCTGCAGCAGAACTAATTATGGGTACATCAACAGAGAATTACATCACATTTAACGTGCTTGCTGGTGAGGATAATTAGGTTACGTGCATACGGTTTCCTTTGAATGTGCAGAAACAATACACAGGGGGCCAGCGTAAGGAATTTGTTAGTGAGGGTCTGCTTCTGAGAGAAAATAACGACATTGTAAATGGCGTGCTTTATGACACAGTACAGAAACATCACTCTCGCATTCTTTGCTTCAAAAATGTCACACGGTTTCATGGTAAACACGTAATTTTGATCTCACTTACAGTCACAGGAAAATCAACGCCTTTTCTGCGCCTATTTTTCCGAAACTCAAAAACGTTCAACATTTTTACGTGCATAAATTCAATATCGAATTTGGCTCACATAGGACAATAAATGCTATGCTACTCACAGCGTAGTTAAATAATCATAAATAAATAGTAGGTGTAGATGTTTATATATATATATAATTAGAAACATCAGTTTCACTTTAGAAAAAGGTGGATTACTGAAAGGCTGTTTTCAATAAGGTAGTGACACTTGGGGGCGTGTGGAGGGCGAGATATTGCTTGAGTAACTGAATGACTGTGAATTTTTGAAGCAGGTCTCTGCCGACATGATTTAGTTAGGCCTACCGTAGTTTTGCGTTCATGTAGTTCGTCTGCGGTTTTATGATTGAACATACGTATTTACGAGTTTAGTGACGACAATATATTACTGCTACTGCGTATATATATATATATATGTGTGTGTGTGTGTGTGTGTGTGTGTGCGCGCGCGCGCGCGCGCGTGTATATAACGACCTTGTTTTACACCTTTTTTGTTGTAACAGCCCTTGTCAATTTACATAAATTCTTAATTTGAGCTCTCTCATTTTCGATTTAATGAACATCCTTCCGCTGGCTTATTTGCATTTATTCAATCCCCTTTTTCTTACGGGAATATCGTTTTTGACTTACGCCCTTTTTATTCATGCCCAGCTTCTCAGAAATGCAGCTAGGGCGTAAAACAAGGACTTAGAGTACAGTCCAAAAATATCACTCCTCAATACACGCATGGTTCTCAGATTTACAAACATCATTCATTTAGCCCGTACACAAAAGGGATTGGGCCAGAATAGAGTTATTTTGTTTGATTATTACAATCATTACAGTTTTATTTTACTAGCTACAGAAAGGAAATTAATTGTAATGGATTAATAGTGAATAAAAACTATTTTTCTTAGTTACAAACACTTCTATCTGTGTCTGCGGATTACAGGATAATGCTGTTCAACACCTCCCACTTTCCCGTCTATGAATCGTGTGTTCAGACATTTAACAGGACTTCTGACACGAGGGATCTGTCCGTCGCTGTTTCTCTGACTAAAGACGACAACAGAAATACAGAAATAAACATGCCATACACCCACACAAGAAGCGGGATTCAAACCCAGGTTCCCGGTTTTCGAAGAATGAGTACACCTCTTGGACATCAGTGACACAGTGACTGGTAATCAACAATATCTGACTTAGCCAAGAGTCACATTAAAAATTTCATGTGACCCGCGGACCAGAATTTTCACCACCTACTCAACATTGGTTCTAAAACAGCTTAACTATTTTCACATCTAGTAGAGGAGGATCACATACAGAATACGTACAAGGCAAGAATAAATTTTCAGGTATTGCTTGTTATTTTACGGCGTTCAATCAAATATATAAGATTTTCTATGCAATTATCAAATGATAAATGGTTCCCTGACTTTAAAACGCGGTTGGGACGGATAGTGGATGAAATTATTGTGGTCTCTTTCCCGGACACTGTCGAGACATTCGCGTCAAGCGACTGAGAAAAAAAACAGATTATTTCCAGCACGTACGGTCCAAAACCAAGCCTCGAAACATCTACTGTCGGACAGTCAAACGCCTCTGTGCTCAGATCCTGCGCTATATCTTACACAAAATTTAGAACGTATGATAATGTGCCAGGCGGCATAGAAGGGGACTAGAATTGCGGGTCTACTCATTCCTAACCTCGGTGGCAGATGAGGGTGGGTGGTCAACCCCCCCCCCCCCCGGCCGGCCGCTTTATGCCCAGGCCATAACTATGGTGCCCACTGTAAAGGAGGCTGGGTGCGCCGCAGGGCCAGTCAGGGCGGCCAGGGAGAAGAGACACTCCCTCGCCACCACCGCCGTTCGAAGTCCGGATCATCAAGACCTTGAGTCGCTACACCGACTACGCTATCCCGGCCCCCGCACAAAACGTAGAATCAGATATTTATAGTACTTTTTACGCAATCATCATTTTTAATCTTAGTTGAAAGCTTTTACTATAAATACGGCTACGCTGTGTACGTAAGGAATTGTAAACGATGGAAGTCATAATAAAAATGACAACGGAAGAAAAACAAGAACCTAGAAATGATAGTAAAAAAATGCATAAATGTGGAAGACACTTCAGCTGAAGAAGGATGGATGGACAAGAAAAACCCTTTGCCTGGAAATCAAACTGTTTTGTTTGAGTCGATTTCTTCACCACCGCTTCACATTCTTCACGATCAGATTCGTTACATCAGCACATTCGTCATTCTTTACACTGACATTGGTAGAATTTAAGTAAACAAGATTGAGGGAACTTGTACTGAGCCGTCTGGGCTCTGCTGCCCTAAAAATAAATGCCGATATACGAGTCTTCACATCTGCAGACAGCGAATACACCATCACGCTTCCTACCTAACACACTACGCCTCGTTTCAAGATGGATTTCAATATGTCAGTTTCTTTTCCTATTCTCGTGTGGGGGCGAGACTATGTACGTCTGGGACAGCGGTCTCTAACAGGCCTGTTGCCTAGTCCTCGATGACAGATGAAAGAATATGGAGCACAGTGAAATCATAACTGGCAAGTGGAGATGGTTCTCGGAGAAATTCCTAGCAGGGTGCCATTCTGCCCATCATAAATACCACATGGACTGCCCCGAGATTGAACCCCGACCACTGTCAGCAAATGTCGGCTGCCGAGCACCTGAGTTATGGCATTGCCCAAATGCCATTAAGACGTCAAGCTGTGCTGATCTGACATCCGTGACGCTGTTCAAGTAATGTAATCTAGTGCTGTGGGCCTTGGCATGACACAACTCAGTATGACGTTTCAAAGGCGGGCGGGATCTTGTGATACGACTCAGTTTTGTCAAGGACACATGTACCCGATTTTAACCCTTTAAAAACGAAGCGTATCTGTTTTATATAAGGACTCAGTGCGTACCGCGCTGTAAACACTCTCCGCTTCGATTATAAAAATCGGTCTCCTAATGTTTTATAAGGCAAAAGTTGCTGTTTGTTCTGAGATCCGTACAAAACACATAAACGCAATGTGGGCACCACGTAGAATTTTTTAATGCGAAACCTGGTGGTTTGTAAAGTTACCGCTAGGCTTTAAAAGGTTAACAGATACAAATCAATTGTTAACAGGACTAAACGTAACTACAGCTACCGCAGCAAAGATTATAGAGCATTTTATTTAGAAATCAGGTAAGTGTAAGAGGAGGAAAATGCGTAAGCGCATGCTATATTGTAGACGTATTACAATATTCACAAGTACCAACTGCCTACGAGCCATACCGTTTGTATCAATATTATTCTCCCTGAAGATGGCCCAGCAGGGTCGAAACATGTAGTAGACTTTTACGAATAAAGATTATATGTATTTTGGTGCATTAGTTGGTGTTATTATTTCGTAAGTAGAGGAGAGCTTTGTGCTTTAGGTTTTAGGATGGAGTTTGAGCCCGGCGTTATTGCTTCCTCTTTAATTACCATCACTCCACTTTGCACCCTTGTCAGTACCTGCATCCCCAGACTGCTAATTACACGATTTGAATGGAACACGAGAACTATCCTGTCAGTCAGGATAACTGCGGGCTCGCCCCAATATGAGAACGAAAGAGATTTTTAACCTCCCCC
>BLKM01011744.1:3660888-3720888 GCA_013340265.1 Coptotermes formosanus
CCCCCCCCCCCCCCCCACAACGAACTAATGAAAAGGAAGTTACCCGAAGATGTCGCTACTAATTTAAACACCGTTGAATTCCAGAGGGGCAAATTCTTCATATTGGTTTAATAAGGGATTAAAGAAGGTACAGAGCAATTAAATGTCCCTCAAAATATCAAGGAACGTGTTCATAGCAACTCAGTATCCCAAGCACGTGCTCTTATTTTATTTGCAAAGTTAAGCAGACGTGAAACACGTGTACAAAAGTGTTTAACACAGCCTTAAAGACAAAAGCATCATTCCTAAGAAATTGTTCTATCCCAATTCGGATGGAAGAGCGGATTTGTTAACCTCATCTAAAATTTTCCTACTTTTTACCTGTTACCTTTGTAATTCCATAGATACCACTTCCATACTGATAATTTACTTACTTAGTCCGACCCTCTTCTGCCTTGCGGTGTAGAGGTCCATACTCATAATCTGCGACTCATAACATTTCTTTTCAGTCACCTCATTAAGTCTTAACAGATAGTTTCTCTTGTTATGTCTCACTAAATATATTCCAGATGCTTTACATATTGGGATGCATTTACGTATCACTGCGTTGTAACCACTGAAGTAACACTGCGTACTTTTTACCGCAAGGGTGTATGAACTTATCTAACGAACTCTACTGCAAATAACATTCTGAAAATAGCCCATGGGGGGTGGGGGGGGCCGAAATTTAGTGAACATTGCTTTGAGTGAAAATGTCGAAATTTACGCAACAACTATGAAAATGTCGAAATTTATGCAACAACTAAGACATTTTAAAATAAAAATTGTGTTATCATGTGTAATTTGTGGTGTCATCACAGAAGGCGGCTTTGAATGTCAATCTCGTTCAACACCCACATGGACAGTTCCTTTTTAATGCCACTGATCATAATTGTTCTATTGCGGTACGTATTTTGGGGTGAACTAAAGTCCCAAGGAACATGTGCAGAGATTTGATTACTACTACATCATGCTTGATTGCTGTCTTTCTGTCCATTGATTATTACTTCACAATTTACCGGAAGTTGTCTCGTTTGATGAAGGATGAAAAAAGTACAAAATGGTTCCTGAGACTTGCTACACTTTATGAAGCTGTACAAAAGGACCAGATGTAAAGCTCCACGAATTATTTACTTTGGCACTAATCAAAGTGCGTCGTCAGAGGCCAAAGTTAATCCGACAGAACAGACACAGACACTGAACACGCCCCACAGACAATGTGAGAAGAAGAAGTTTTCTCCTGTCGGGAATCGAAAGAAAATTGATAGCCTGTAATACCGAATTTCAAAGCACAAGCAATTCCGACCTCTCAGGCAGTAAAGTCATTGCCAGGTACATGACTCAGACAGTTGTCTGGTTGGTGACAGGCAGGCCAAAGGTCGCAGTCAGATATCTCCTAACGGCTATCTGAGACTGTATACTATTGGTGTAGCATATTCCTTTACTTGTGATGGACGCAGCCCATATCGCAAAATTCTCCTTGTGGATATATCACACGAAATGGAGTGACCGGACCATGCATTTCAACCCTCTCGGTTCGAAATCCCAACGCCACAGCTTACACAGAACAGCCCAGGCTGCAGTAAACTGATGCCCACCCAACACATGTATATTTGATGCCGCCAGACTTCCACTATGTGCATCCCCTCACCCTACCAATAACAGCCGAACAGTAATGAAACGATGGATGTGAAGCATGGCTGAAGCAGAAAACATGAAAATAAATATTTCAGAATGATATGGGAAATTAAAATACAGCTTACAGATGTAATATATGGAAATATTAGGGAAGGAAGGAAGGAAGGAAGGAAGGAAGGAAGGAAGGAAGAAAGAAAGAAAGAAAGAAAGAAAGAAAGAAAGAAAGAAAGAAAGAAAGAAAGAAAGAAAGAAAGAAAGAAAGAAAGAACGAGGAAACAGGGTAGAGGAACTGGAGAGAATTAGAAAAGTAAACTAACTGCATGTATGAAAGTCATTCTGCAGAAGTTAATAATCGCCCCTGTGTTCAAGGAATTCCCAGCTCCCTACAGAACTCGACGGTTTATCATCGTCTTCAAGACCCTGCAACTGGTCCATAATCTGAGCTAGATTAATCCAGTTTACACCACCGTATTGTAGTTCTTCAAGGCATATTTGCCTATGATTCTCAGGTCTTTTCCCATCTAGTGTGGAGGCTAAGAATGACAGGAGCTACAAATACATTATCCCTATACGCTTTCATTGCTTGCATATGGAATATTTTACCATTAAACATTAATATTCAAAGAAAGAAACATTTATATTTCGTAATAAATTAAAATCAGTAGCCGTCTAAACCAAAACGTTTCAGAGAAATTAATGGTCGAGTTTGATGACAAGAAAGTTCTACAACACTTCCTTTAGATAAAAAAAAAGTATGTATAGGCAGAGAGGAAGCTGGAGGATGCAGAAATGAAAACGGAAGAGACAGCAGCTAAGTACGTTGAAGTCTGCTGTAAACATTATGCTTAATTACGCCACAGCGTAAATATTAGGTGCTTTCACTGCAAACTGGTCGCTGTTTGTAAGGAGGGCTAACGAACTAATTATGTTCACGGAGTAAAGTTCCTCTCAGCAAACTAACAGTAGCTTAGTTGCTCTAAATATTCAGCCTTTTACGGAACCAGAATATTCGGTGTCGTGTTTGCGACACCATTGAACGCGTCCTTCAGGTAGATAAATTACCTCCACGGCTGCAGAAGATCTACCTGCAACTATAACAGTGCCAAATAGTCTTGAAGCCTGTCCTACAGACAAAGACAAATTTGTCCCTGTGCAAGACATGAAGTCGTATGGGCAAGTGTGTGTATATCTCTTACTGATCTGTGACCTCGGGATTAGATGGAGTGATTAGTCGGCTTAAAGCCACGGCCGCTTTAGCCCCGAAGAAAAAGTACCCGGTACACGCAATATATTTTAACAGTGCATCATATTTATTATATATTTACAAGCACTGCATCCCTTGCCGTAAATTTTGACTGTAATTGTGCATGTCACACAGGCCTATCCGTGTGCGAGGCACTTATCATAATAAAGTGTATGGATCTTTAATACGCACTTCAGAAAAGTTCAAAACAAGCGCATTTGAAAATCATTTCATTCATGCATCCATATAATATTCAAACCGCGCAAGTACAGAGAATGATCTTACGAGTTCTGTAATATCCATATTGTCAGGGGCACAAAAGCAACCTGAACTGCATCATTTATCGTGTCTGACTCTGGAACCTTTCTTTCTGTGAGTAGTGACATTAATCACTGCTGATTGTTTGAGGGATATACAATGCACGTATAATCGTAACAGTACGGCGCGTTCGCGTAACCATTGTTGCCGTTGAAACGCAATAACTGTTACACATTCTGAGTGTACGTCTGTAGCCTTAGTTACCCACCATGCAAAGCGCTTGCGCCGTATTATATTGTCATCCGTGGCCAGTCCAATCCTACCATATTTTTCCACATTATCTCATGAAAGTCACTATTTTCGGAAAAAAGTTACTGAACACAAAATGTGTTTTGAACTTCCCTACAACCCTTGTCTGAAACATTTCTCATTCTAAGAAGAAATGATCGATATATTACCTCAAATGTACAGATGTTTTCGTGTAAAGTACCCGTTATTCTTGTCAGAGTTTAATGAAACTTGGATTTTCTGGACAGATTTTCGACAAATGCGCAAATATCAAATTTCACGAAAATCCCTTTAATGGGCACCGAGTTGCTTCATGCGGACGGACAGGCATACAGACGTACGGACGAAAATACAGACAGCTAGACAGACACAACGAAGCTAATAGTCCCTTTTCGCAATTTTTCTAACGCGCCTAAAAATTCAAGGACTTTGTGTCACCTCGAAGGTTCATGTGTCGCGGTATGTGACTGCTTCTCTGTCAGGAGTGAAGAAGCCATGCAATAAACACAGTGACAATGCCTCTTTACCACTTAACCTCACACTCTGTACATGTTTCCAGCAAAAGAGCAAATAAGCTACATTACACCCCCTTCCCCATACGGAAATTTTGGAAACTATCCCTCCAATACATCTATCGGTCATGGCGTTTCTCACGGCACTCGCTAGCCCACACTGTGAACTCTGCTTTCGCTTTAAAATGTTCTTTAACCTTTTAAAGCCTAGCGGTAACTTTAAGTACGACCAGCTTTAACATTAAAAAATTCTACGTTGTGCCCACATTGCGTTTATGTGTTTTGTGCGGATCTCAGAACAAACAGCAACTTTTGCCTTATAAAACATGAAGAGACTGTTTTTTATAACCGAAGTGGAGAGTGTTTACAGCGCGGTACGCACTGAGTCCTTATATAAAACAGATACGCTTCGTCTTTAAAAGGTTAAAGGTTACCGGTAGCTGAGCAGCAATTTCAATTCCACTCAAACAGTGTGTCGGGGATAATAAACGACCCTAAATAAAATACGTTTCTGTGACCTAGTTTGTAAATTCCTACAAATTAAAAACATATCTAAAGCTACCAGCCCGGCTAAACATGACACAAGAGACGGAAATCATCTAAGGGAAGCGTTAAAGAATGTCATTCTTGTCGAGAACGGGAAAGAGAGCTGAAATGACAGGCTGAGATTGATTACTTGTCAGTATGGATTCCGAACCCTTGATTAAGTCCGGAAAAGTTTCCGATGCTTTACCTAAACTTTTCGGAACTTAAGCAGTTCATTGCACTGTTTAAAATTACATTTAGCGAGTTCAGTGGACGGAAGGACTCTGCATGTTAAAATTATAACATTCTTCTACTCATTAAATATTTCAGCAGAGTTACTAATTTATTAAACATTACAAATTTTTTCATGTAAGCTTGTCACAACATAAAGAGTTCACCTGAAGATATGTGTGGAAGTTATTCAAGGCTACAGAGAATAGCAAAGTTACTGACTTCTCATAATTACAAAGTAGGTATACGCTGAGTTTTTAGTAGATAATTTCGTTGGTTTTAGTACAATATGAGCGCTAGAATAAATGCGTAAATAGCAGACAAATATATAAATTAATGAATTTTGTAATCTATTAAAACCCCATTCGAAAAATAAATACAGGTCACGCCAGAAATGGATGGGACTGTTACCCTTGGCTAACGATTCACTGACCTGAACATCCATCAGCGTATGCTGAGGAGGAATTGCGAGACTACAAAGTACATTAAAAATTACGCAAGTGGCCGTGATTTACGGAGAGGCAGCTCCAGGTATGACTGACTTGGCCGAAACTTATGTAAACGTAAATGATATGAAGGGAGAATTGCAAGAAATAAGGACGGTATTCGTTAGGTTAAAAGAATTTCCCCCCAGTCCGCAAATTATGTAAATATTTTGTGAACATCCTGTGCAGAAACTCATAAAGGAAAGCGGGTTATAATAGCTAAAAGTAAGTATTCGTCTTTGTCTCGCACTTCGGGTTGACTTGCCCGCAACACAAGGATTGGTGCGGGTTTTCTAACCGGAAATAAAAGATGACCCCAAATCTAGCGTCTCTTTTTCACCACTCATCCACTAAATCTTGAAGACACACTGTAATCAGGGCCTTCCCTTGAAAAGGGAAGCCTAGGAATGTTAACCACATACACGAAGCCAGAAAAATATCTTGGCGTGCTACTTCAAGTTTAGTATGCCTGTTTCAAGAAGTACATTGGAGTGTAGGGTACAATAAGAATTTACTCTACACAACTTTAAATCTTCGAAAAACTACCTATAATAAATGCGACCTCAAATTCTAGATTCAGTTGTCTGCGGCCTAACACTCCATTACATTGATTAAATTGTCTAACTACGAACATTTTAATGTGTTCCTTGTCCGTGCACTATATTATACAAAAACACTAATCACCAACAAATGCACAAAGAGAGTTTTATCATCAATCGTAACACACTTCTGCACTCCTACTGCGTTGTTTTTGGAGGCGTGAACGCAGTCAACAGCACATTCTCACTCAACTATAAAGTGCAACCTTAGTGTAACGGTAACAAAAAGGTTCTCCCTGAAGATGGCCCAGCAGGGTCGAAACATGTAGGAGTGTGTTACAATTGACGATAAAACTCTCTTTGTGCATTTGTTGGTGATTAGTGTTTTTGTAACTACAAACAGTTCGCGAACAACTGGATGCCTTATGCTACAGAATTTCCTTTAGATATATCATTGACCACATACGAAGTCACACTAGGCTGAATTTATCGACTCATAAGTCCAGGCTCTCTTTCTTGTAAATATTTTCAAAAAACAAAACTCAGTTACGCATCCAGTGTTGATAATTTTAAATAAAAAATATCTGTCGCCTAATAAGAGGCTGTTTCGTTTTTTAAAATTCAGCACTGTGTAAAGTTCAGCGCTGCAGTAAGACGTGTTTCAGCTGCCAGTGTAGCGTGATTTATTATCTAAGCAAGAACTTCGTCTGTTCATATTCCGAACTTAGGTCTAAAATTATGTTTTATTATTGTGTTACTTGAAATTTTTCATTATCACCTTCCTCGTACTGTTTGACTGCATTTTACTTTCTTTACACTTGTACTACTGCTTCTTCGGCAGTTCTTGCTTACAAACGACTTTCCTATTGATTTAATGCACTTTAAAATGCGGCCTACATCATCATTATTATTATTATTATTATTATTATTATTTTGCTGTTTCTGTTGTTGTAGTAGTAGTAGTAGTAGTAGTAGCAGTATTTTCTTCCTGTAAATAAGTTCATATTTAAATAGAGAATTAACCTACGTTGAATTGTCGAACCTAACCCCAATGTTTAGCACTGTTTTCATAATTGTTATTTTTGGCATATAAACAATGTTAATTGAGAATCTGCGTGGAAGGCCTCAGTGTGTTTCCGCACCGAATTTCGTGTCCTGCTTCATTCGTCAAGTAACGTTAAATACAGAGTCCAGGAAGCCGCCCATACTTTTAGTTCTGAATTCCATAAACGAATGACTTTTAACACAGGCTGCATTTTTTCAAAGATCTATCACCATATATCCTTTCAGAGTCCAAGGGTAAGTGGCGTTCTGTCTCTCTTACTTCGTAATTTTATAGCGCCGCAACGCTTGCACTACCGACTGCAGAAAATTAAACTTGGGAGGCTGGCTGGCCTCCAACGGCAAGGGGTTTGTAGAAAAACGTAATAAAATTCAGTAAACGTTTCAAAAATTGGAATGCGGCACATACATACACACACAGCATGGTAACCCCTTACGCAGACAGAAATTAAGTTCAGAGTCACTGTTTTGTGTGTACAATTTGATAAGCACACTGACGTTATGGCTTCTACCTGCGTTGTGGTCACCAGATAGTTCTTTTTCTCTGCTTTTGTTTCTACAAAGAGTGTGGTAATATGTACAGGGTCTCTGGCATGTAGTAGGTGTGTACTTCGCCTACCGATCCGTAACCACCAGAATATTTTAGGTACTGAAAGAATGTGGAACATGTTCTATCAATAACGGCACATGCCAGGTCAATATCGACGAATTCTAGAATTAGACTCTTAGTCGTCCTATTGATGATCATTAGACTGTGCAAGTCCTCTTGCAAATCACACAAGGATCAACAACTGATTTTCACTTCAGAATTCAGAATTGGCTTAAGTTTTATAGTTCTTACATTTAGTAAAATACCTCTGTACACCCCTCAATATTTTAACACGGTCTCTCCTGATTTCTACAACAGTGTTGAGTCAGTGATGCAGCGATCACATTTTTTCGTTTGGTTGGAAGTCACAATGCTATTCCAGCGTGTGTCCAATGCCAGGCGCAGAAACTTTTCCTCTCTCCACCGATAACCCAGCTAGCGATTTTTATCCACAATGGCTTCATGCATCACAGTGCGGTCAGCGAAACGACCCACCTCTTATATATGGCTTACACGAGCAAAACAGAGAAACAAAGGATAGAAAACTATGGTCATTAAAAGAACCAACATGAACGTTAGTTAGGCTTCTACTCAAAACAAGCCACCATCTCCTATTACACATACAAACCAAATAGTGGTTTCGAATATACGCGTGTCATGCAGGGAAAAAAGGATCGTGTAAAAATTTTATGTCATATGGTGAAAATGTCACATGATTCTTTTTCAGTTTCAAATACATTCACAGTAATGCGACACTGAAATGTGCAATGAAGCTGCATGCAAAAACTGCCAATATGGTGGAAGCGCACGCCGGCGAATTTCATTATGCGTCTTCCATTGGTCCAAAAGATTTATTTTGCGAAAGACGTGTACAAAGTGCACAACGCACTGTTTTCTTAGATGTTTCAAGCTAATCAGTTGTTCACGACATTTCATGAATATTTTTATGTAAAATGAACTTTTTTACTTAAGTCGGTCATTATGCTCCATCCGGAGCCACCTTAGTCCTGTACCTCTACAATGTTGATCCCTTTTTGGGATCGCTGGCAAAGTAGTTACTAAAGCGACTGATACCTTCGTCACATCTGTCCGTCCGTCTGTCCATATGGAACAGCGCGACTACCAGAGGGCGGATTTCCGTAAAATTTCAAATTTGGAATTTTTCACGGAAAAGAAGTACCCACACCGACTGTGACTAAAATTGCGTAAAACAACAGACAATATACATGAAAATCTACGAACGCTTGTACTTCACCACTAATAATTTTTTTGTAATTGAGACAGGCTGTTTTCGCTGTCAGGTTCAAGCTGATGCAGAAGAAACTTCGGACGATCCACGCAAAGTACTCGAATCTAAATCCTCCGTTTCAGACACTTCAGTGTTTACAAAATATTTACTATGATCTATTGTAAATCTGTTGGTAAGAGTGGGGAAAATCATGTAATACGTGTTGTGTGAAATGTGGTAAAGGGCTTTGAATATTCGCAATTCTAAATTATTCACGAATATAAAATCTAAGGATGAAAACACAACGAACAAACCAAGAGTGCTCTCCGCTGCGGTCAGGTAAATTGTAATATTTTTCTCCAACCAACATAAAACCATACACATGCTTCCTGTCTACTTGATGTCTTCCTTTAAATGTTTTGTCTTCCTTCGAGCTTCTTCTTATAAATTCTGCGGCTTCTGTCTCATTTCCGCCAAGTATGATAGTCGTCAATTTACTGGTTGCTGTTTTGTACAGCCTATTAATACTAGACTGGGAGTAACAATTAAGAAATTCCGTAATACACATTGTCGTCAGCATTCCTTCACTCTGTGGTGTAGTATTTTTATTCACCTGGCACGCTGGCTTCAGAATTAGGTCCTTAACCACACTATTTCTCTCTTCTTCTCTAAGGGTTTAGACGTTCAAATTATTATGACGGATACCCTTTACCAGCAAACAATGAAGATTATTCCTTCTGGCTTTACATCTCTTCCTTCTGTTCCCTCTATATCTTGTTGTTCCCACCCATTTCCAAGCAGTGCCTGGGTTACGAATGACAGCAGCTGCACTCCAATTTCCCCACATGCCGTCACTGTATGCAGAGGGATGAGTTTATCTTTATGTCATTTCAATAGCAGAAGAACTTTTCGGAAACTTACAGTATTGCACTGATTGTATTGTACATGTTGTAGCCACTCTTCGTTGTTGTCCTACATCTGCATCTTCTACGGATAAAATACCTCACCCTACATCGCCAGTACTTAATTTCCATATCTGTGTAAAAGCGTGTGAAGAGACTTTGACTGACTGTCTAACAAAATAATACACTGACTGTGAAAGCCGAAGTTGCAACACACCTACACCAAAGCCGTCGCTTTAGAAACGATTCTGAACTCCCACACACAGTATTTGCAATCTCAAATGCTCTCTCCCTAAAGTCCATTACAATATTGTGGTCCGTCGCTCTTCTCGGTTTTCCACGGGGTTTCCCCACAGATATTCCACCCGCACTCATTATCTCCCCCACTGCAGCAGCAGTCTGTTTTTCCTATAATGTACACCTCTGAACATACGCAACCTGTACATTATAGCTCAAAAACGGAAACATAAAATACATTAATAAAATCAGACTGTTAAACGGAGACAGCAGACATATTAAACAGCTTTATTTACAGAAATTTAAATATGAACTTTAACATGACTGTTTCTAAAGGATTTCGCACTCTTTAATTAATTAAACAGTCCGGTCAGGCCTAACAGTATTTACACTACAAACATATAAACACGCATTTCTCATACTTCCTTAATAAGGCCTGCCAGTTACATACTATGCTACAAAATTAATTAAAGCACTCGAAAATCACTCCATAGATCGAAACTGGTCCTGAAAAATTAAATGTTTATATCACTTTCCTTCTTCCTTTTGGAGTTGTTCAAATTCTGATGTGTGTTTTACATCGTTCAAGACCGAAGGTCATCCAAAGTACATAAAAACTCCAGATATTACCTGATAGAAAACAATATCTTTATCACGAAGACTAACCGGTTCACGAGCATTGGAAAATAATCGTTTTTGATTGCGAGATCATAAGAAGCACACAAATACACTGTCTGATAAAACTCAGAGCTCTTACTACTAAAACATGCGGTACTGAATATTTACCTTTGGACTTCAAATGCTTACGGTTCTGTCTTCGCACTGGCCTTAATGAACTGACGAAATCTACGAAGCAGCAGCATTATCCAAGTTAGTGTCTGATGCCATATTAGAAACCGGGACCTCCCAAACAAACAGGGGGATTGGTTAACTACTACTTTTGACGTCCGGTTACTTAGACCTAATTGGATGCTAAGTAATCTCTTCAGTTAAGACAATATCTTTAAAAATGTATAAAATTAATGACTCGTTAATTCAGACGGGATAGCGGCCAAGGTTTGAACCAGATTCCCCCAGATTTAAAGTCAGTATTCCATAAGCCAGCAACTGTAAGCCGCTACGCAATATTTCGGATAAAGGAATTAAAGAAAAGACCAGTATACGCTGTGTTCTGTGTTAACAATTTCGACACAAGAAACGGATCGTCATTCCAGAATTACAGGCTATAATCGCAATGCTTCCTCTCTTGTTGGTGACTCAGCATCGGTAATTATATACAGCGACTTTAAAAGGCAGCCTGCAGTAACACTGGGCACTCTAGCTACTGTCGGCATGAATCGTTTAGTGCTGCAGTTCCTTGCAAGAAGCATCGGCATCTACCAGATGGACATTCACGACGGTGTCCCTTATGGAAATCTGTGGTCGGTCCGGCATTGAGCAACTGTTCGAATTAACTCCCCCGCGCACTTAGTTCTTCAACCCCTTCTCCCCATACTTACGTTTCTTTCTTCCTGTGTTTCTTCTTCCTGACGTTCCCTCATCCCAGATCTGCTTCAATTATTGCACCGGCATATGCCCTTCTTACTTTATTTCTTTCGTCAATCAATCTCCTTTCCTTCTTTCCAGCTTTACCTTTTCATCCGTCTGTTTATCCCCTCTACCACCATTCCTCTCTGGACACCTTCTGCCCTCTATATTACTTTAAAACGTAACGTCACACCCGTTATTTTCTCCTTTACCCTTTCGTGCTTTTAACCTCCTTTCCCAATTTCACTCGTATTCCTTTCACATCACTTTCACTTATCCTATCTCCACGCATCCAGACAACGACAGATTATCTGAGGTTTTCTCTTTATCCTACCAGCGGCGGAAGATTACTCAGGGTTTGCCCTTATCCTATCAATGGCGGGTTAAGATCTTCTCAAGTGTGACTGGAATTGGCTGTTTATATTTCTAGTCATCGTATTTTTTCTACTTCTTGCTCCATTTTTTTAGTTTCTTCTTATTGTCGCCTTCCACTTCTGCTTTATTAGCTTTTTTCTTATTTTTCTGTTTTCCCGTCTTCAACAACGTTCTAACACTGTCGCAGGCCTATTCGTTACCTCATTCGATGCTACGTTATTATCCTTTACATCTTACATTCACATTCCCACAAACTATACCATTAAAATTCATAAGTAATTTTAGGGAGTTAAAAAGTAATACACGAAAAATGAAACAAAGGGCACAAGCCGCCCACAAACATTCTAGTCCTTACGGCTCCAAATGTGCGGGTTGTTTGTTTGTTTGTTTGTTTGTTTGTTTGTTTGTTATTATTCTCGTCCTTATCCCTCACATATCACAGTAATGAGCAGCGTTGTCATTAGGCCGTCAAACTAGCACTCAAATAAACAATTATCATTATTAATATTACTACTACTACTACTAGTAGTAGTAGTAGTAGTAGTAGTAGTAGTAGTCATTTTAGTAGTAGCATATCTCCCTCACCCAACTCTTATTTTCCCCCAGCGTTTCCTTCTTTGTCTATATGCCCCATTCCGCCTTCACTGCTCCATTGATTTTCACTTAATATCCTACGTGCTCTTTTCAGCGAAACTTACAGCTTATCACTTGTTTACTTTTCTTCGCCCCCATCACGCTAGAATCTTATTCGCTGAATTAATGATTTCTGATTTCTTCTACTTGCTTTGTATTCCCGAACAGTCTCTTGGGCATTAACACTCAAATATATACAACACATAAAATCGTCATTTTATAGGTCTACATTATACAATTGTGATTTACCTTCGTTCTTGTGTTCTATTATTTATTACATCTTGCTCGCCATTGTTCTTCTTACACACGTTGTCTTAATATAATCTTTATACTCCTCCTCATTGTTTGTTTTCTGCTATGTTTATCATTTATATTTCTCTGTAGTCTTACTCTTTCTCCTACTACTCCAACACCTGCGGTCTCCGTGTTTATCTTACAGCCCTAACCAATCTCTGCATTTGATACGGCACTGTCAGGATTCAGAAAAGTCTCGAGCTTTCACTCTGCGTCACTTGTCATTCTCTACTTTCTATATACTTCTTGGTTATTAAGTATTCACTTCTCGTACCATTTTCAGTCCAGTGACGCATGCTTCACATTCCAGTTACGTAACTAGGGGATGATATATCAGTAAACTACTACACCAGTACCTGAGATATGCTCGGTTCGAATCTCGGCCAACGAACCGGATATCCTGAATGGGTATTTTCATTGTTTTCTTCAGTACCTAAAGGCAAATGACGGATTACTTTGTTAAAATCAAGACCTCCTCCTTCCAAATTCTTAAACTCGCGCCATTTATGACTCATTCGACGCTACTTTATAAAAGCAGTTTGGTGTAAGAGTGACATACGAAGTTCGTATTAGGCCATGAGGATCGTATAAGTACGAACAAATGCCAGGGAATACTGCAATGCGTGATATACGGACAGGACAGGACGTTTCGGC
Source organism: Coptotermes formosanus (assembly GCA_013340265.1). Lineage (NCBI taxonomy): Eukaryota > Metazoa > Arthropoda > Insecta > Blattodea > Rhinotermitidae > Coptotermes > Coptotermes formosanus. The sequence continues at coordinate 3,674,127 of BLKM01011744.1, forward strand.
AACGTTTACTCACACAATTTCTTAAGATCTGCGCTCTTCTGCGATATTACGCAGCGTGGAGTGGTAACTCTGTACCGACGTTTCGGGACAACCTATCGGTCCCGTCTTCAATGACCAAGAAATCCAAGAGGACACCTCTGCATCGGATATTCACGCACGACTTCAACGTGCACAGGACACACCCGCATAAGTACTAGCAGTGTCAGACGATGGATAAACAATTTTAAAGAGGAGAAGACAGATATGGTCGATCTGCCTTGCAGCGGTCGCCCGCGAACGGCCTCTACCGAGAGAAACACAGAAAAAATCAATGAGGCCACCAGAGAGGATCGACGCGCGACAGTGAGGGAAATTGCAACACATATTTGAATACGGCAGCGGTGCTGGTCAGGAGATGGTGGAAATTTGGGTTATCGGAAAGTCTGTGCCCGCAGGGTTGCTCGCTGGCTGACGTAGAAGCAAATACATCAGCGAAAAAAAAAAACTTTTCCTCACTACTGTTGCAACGGTATGCAACGGCAGGCATCTGTTGTGAAACAGACAATATTTCGTGTAGAACAATTTCACGATCATGAGTCAGGGCGCTGCTATGCGAATGGCAAGTCTGCACCAACAGATCTCACGACTAGAGTAGGCAGCTGTCTTACATAAGGCATAAACCTCCTTACGTGCTCGACACACTGGGCCAGCTAGCACGTAGCCTTTCGATTTATGTGATTATCTTCCACCTGAATATTTCTGTGGCACTTTTAAGCACCAATGTCTTCTGCGTGTCTAGTTTCCACAATTCATTCTAAATTTATTGGTTTTAAAGACCTAAATGATCAGAGAAACAGGATAAGAAACTTGTTTATGTTATTTTCTCCTTTCACCTGTCAGCCATGTTATCACCTCCGATGAATTTGCTTTCCTAAGAGGAAAGGAAGCTTTTCCTCTAAAATTCTTTGGTATTTTTGTCTCTCCATTAAAGCTGTATTTCCAGAGCATTGTTACTTAATGTTTGCCGTTATGACACCAATAACATTTCTAGAGATTACGAAATACTTTATGCGTAAATCTTCCATTGCCAATTTATTTCATTCTCCTCACATACGTACATTATTGTAAGAATTTTGTTTTCACGCACTTTTAATTCAGTTTTCTTCGCTAGAACTTGAAGATTGCATTTCACATACATAAGAACACATGGCTAAACTAGGCAGTTACTTGGGCTTACGTAGAAAATCAGAATCAAAGCAGAATTGTTGGTCATTACAAGTCCTACATTTTTTGCCACATAATTTTTAGCTCAGTCTGAGCATAATATGTGTATACATTATAGGCAAAACAGTACGGATTGTGTCACTTCATGCGACATGCAGTATATCAGTTGCAGCTTAACGGATATTCAAGCGCTGAAAGCGGCTGTCGTTATATGTACCATACAGAGTTATGGAAAATAAAATGATACAATCAGTTTGTAAGCTACCGAACACTCCACTGAGAAGGCTTGATCCTGTCGTTGACAGTGGACAGGCGTTTGGTTAACACTGTTCAAACATTTCATAAAACCATCAGAATTAGCATTAACAGTTCAACAGATATCGAAACATTCGTGAAAACCCTTCACAATTAAATCAAAATCTTAGGGATAACTGATTTAATTATTATGATAAAGACTACATAGGAGAAGAGTTGTCAATTGGTCAAATGTTTATAGTGCAAATAGGTAGGAGTAGGACTGCCAGTAGGTCAAATTTTTCTAGTGCAAGAAGGTAGGAGTAGGACTGTCACTAGGTCGAATTTTTCTAGTGCAAGAAGGTAGGAGCAGGGCCGTCAGTAGGTCAAATTTTTCTAGTGCAAGAAGGTAGGAGCACGGCCGTCAGTAGGTCAAATTCTTCTAGCGCAAGAAGGTAGGAGCACGGCCGTCAGTAGGTCAAATTCTTCTAGCGCAAGAAGGTAGGAGCACGGCTGTCAGTAGGCCGAATTTTTCTAGTGCAAGAAGGTAGGAGCACGGCTGTCAGTAGGTCAAATTTTTCTACTGCAAGAAGGTAGGAGCAGGACTGTCAGTATGTCAAATTATTATAATGCAATTACGTGGTACGCTTTGACCACAGTGAAATGCTCGGGATAAAAACAATTACTGTGACAATTCTTGTTAACTTATCAAATTTAGAAAACGATACATACCAACAACGTATAAATTTGTGACCAATATCCATATTCCAATAAATGGGTCAACGAGATTCATTATTAGGATCCAAAATCATATCATGTGAAAGCCGCCGAGAGAAGATACCGTGGAAAGTATAAAGCTTGAAAGCGTAAAGACAATTAAATGTCTGTATTTTTCTCGTAATAATGACTAGTGTCCCAAAGTTGTATGTTCATAGAATTTACAATGTAGGAAACATTCATAGTGTTTCTTGCATTATCCTAAGCATGGAGTGGGTATGGATGTTTTCAAAATCATTCACGTTAGGATATGCATTGTACACCGCAAACGACAGCAAATATTCGGAAGTTTGACTTGTTTATAATTTAGATAAACGCCAGTCTTCAAAGTGTCGTCGATGACATTAGCCCAAGTAGTACAGCCTGTGAGCTTGCACCGCGATACAACTGGGGTCTGCCTCCATTCACTGCATATTGTCGTGTCTTTTCAGTCTGAATTACATCAAGCAACTGAATGGATTTCGTTGCTCTCCTAGTATACATTTTCTCTTGTAGAACGTCCCCTCCTTTCAGGCACGGATCCTGTCTCGCAAATGTTTCATGTTAAGTTGAACAGGCTTCCTTCGTCTGCGGATAGAGGAAACGATCCCCACACACGCCTCTGCAGGCACAGAATTGTGGTGGAAGTATAGCGCCAACCAAGTCGCAACCCAGCACTAGAATAAGACGGGTGGTCAGCACCACGCTCCGGCTGCTTTAGACCCGCGGAAAGACCCAGTACCCATTGTACAGAAGGCTGGGTGAACCGCGGGGCCAGTCTGGAATGCACGGAAAATCTCTCCTCCACTGGGCGTCGATCCGCGGATTATCCAGCATGTAATGAGTCGCTATACCCACTACGCAATAGACATGAAAGGTAACTCCGAATATATTGAATATGCAGTCGCGGCGAGCCGACAAGGAATGGTGCTCCAGCTTGGGGATTGGGCGAGGGGCTAACAACTACTCATCTTAAAAAAATCAACATTACATCAGATCTGTGCCTCCCCCCTCGAGAGACCAGTTATGAGAAAAAGAATGTTCAAGTTGTTTGCTGATCAAATGAAGAAGAATGAGATGGTCGGGGCATTTGGCAAGTGCCGGGGACAGGACATGTGCATACACGGTTTTGGTGGGGAAGCTTGAGGCGAAGACGCCACTCATAAGACCTTGGCGTAGATGGGAAGATAAACATTAAAATGATTCATCAAGAAATTGGATGGGAGTGTGTGGTACGGATTTATCTGGCTCGGGATAGGAACAAATGGCGGGTTCTTGTGAACATGCAAATGAACCATCTGGTTACACAAAATGATGGAAAATTTCTTCCTTAACTTAGGAAATGTTAGCTCTCAGGAAATATTCTGCTCCACGGAGCGAGTTCGTTACTCTGAAACCGACAGCTGGGAAGGAGAGTCGATGTGAAAGTACTAACGATGATGTGGCGTTACAGGTAGTTAGCTGTAGCATATAATGAAGTGCAAAGGGAGAAATTTCTAAGACATTCGTTTCTCAATGTTTATTTAAGTTAGAAATATTTCCCATTTCGTTCTCGATTTCTCCAAACGAAAGTTTGTTATTATGTGCTGTACATATTTTGTCTAACTTTACTGTATCTAACGTTTCAGATGTGTTCTTTGTGTTGTGCTTGCGACGCTCAGTCCCTTTGTCCTGTACGGTCAGGGCGACATTATGAAAGCTACAATTATAATTATCTGAGATACTAAATTCCAGAATCTCCACACTACTCTTCAGTGACTTTGTTAAGCTCTCTTTCGTAGTCTAATCTTAGTATGGAATTTCCAATTGCATGTAACTTATAATTTTAATGATTATTCTAGTGTTTGTGTTCGTAAGTACATTTGGTAACCTTGGTTACAAACAGTCCATTACATGTAAACAAAGCTCATATTTCAGTATCTAGTGCTATTATTTCCAGCCTGCTTACTGACATAAGACAGATACGAAAATAGAACAGTAGAAAAAATTAATACAATTATGTCGGATTTTGTTTTCTATCACATTATTGCGATAATCTAAAAATAAAATTTAATAAGGATTGGGCAAGTAACAAGCACTGATATCAGAAATTAATAACATTTTAACGCAGCACCAGATGGAGACAGACCACTTGTTACGTAGGCTTATGCAAGGATAATATTAAAATGACCTTTAATAACTGCATTGTGAGGATCTTGACAGGACTGAAGTGACTATGAATATAAATAAGCAGTGGGATCTGCTAAGTTGGGCAATGTACTTTCTGGTTGCATAAAATACATGAAATCTCCTCACCACCGGAGTAAGTCAGCTCATTAAGAAGACAGCTGTTCCAAGGAATAATGCATTTGCTCTGATCTGAAGTACTGTACTAACATTTCTCCGTTCAGAGAGAAATATATCTTTACTTATGGTTCTGTGTAGCTATCTCCCCAGCAAACTGTGTATCAAAGATCCTCAGGACACCTACGTTTATCCCGCGTTACTGCTGACTTGAGTTAGCATCATATAAACACAATTTTCTTTAACCTAACTTGGTACATCCTCCGTTATTGCCTATGATATACGTGCGACAAATACCACGAATCATCCCATTAGCTCACTGTGATATTTCATTCTCCTGAAAGTTTCATTGCGCTATAATGATTCCTGAATTCCACAAACGTGATATTCAGTGTTTACGGACGGCCTGCCCACATTATTATCGTTCCTAACTTTGACACCGTTTCCATTTCACCCGCGAGACAGTTCAGTGCCTCATATGGAACAATTATTGCCTTCGTTATGCGTTATATGGCACTTGTGCTTGATGCTTTATTGCAGTAATCAGCATGGACTCTGACACAAACAACAAATTTTGAAATTATAAATTAATTACGGATGTCCTTTGTCGAAAACTCTTTTGTAGTTGGTATAATCTGGTTATAACATGTGGGATACAGCTTGAAATTTGTGACAGAGGAACAAGACTATATAGTTAAATTAACAAAATACAACGCCAGACGACACTATTGCCTTTATCGAGCAAATATGAAAGAGTGAAAATTAAATACTAAATTTAATGACAATATTTCGTGTGAAGTGATGTTTATTTCATTATAGTTGATTGTTACGGAATGGGTAAAAAGCACTGGTACAGAATATGGCGGAAATGTCAGTAAAGAGTTACATTTTCATTTACGGTACCTACTCCAGGTTTTGTCCTGTGTGAAACCTGCATTTTTTACTTTACTACAGTAAACTGCTTCAAAGTGGTCGTTGCAAAAATTAAGACATATCTGCTGCACGTAAAGCAGTGTTGCCTATTATAATGAATATTGTATTACAAGTTATCTATCTCTGAAGATATTTATTTTAGTTCCTAATAAGACCAATATTTGAATAATTTAAATTATTTTCATAAAATGCAAATATCAGTCTCCTCTCGCACGTGGAAACACACAGTCTGGTAAAAATTTAACAGCGTTGCTGATGATGCTACTGCATTTACCTGCACGGGAGAGAAACCTACCATGAAGACGGACGCATTATATTCCTCGGAAACATGGGTAAATTCCTACCAAACTGAATTAATTTCTTATTTATTTTTAAAGTAGAGGCGATTTGATGTTGGGGCATATTGTCTACAATGGGAGAAATGTGTTCAAAATTTAAGAACACAAGATTCTCTAAAACGAAGTCTTCCCTGTACTCAATCACCACAATAGCAAGATTTGTGATAACGAGGAGATGTATTCCCATGCATTCTTTACTCCGGAACTTGTATGCAGTAGTCAGCTTTACGCCACGGCTGCTTTGTCCCCGGATAAATATGTCGAGATGCTAGAGGAAGTGAGATGTCGTAGCGAAGATAAAAACTCCTGCCATTGCTAGGAGTAAATCCCCCGCCGTCCAGATCGTAGCTTAGTTACTGCGCTGACTGAATTCTCGGCTCCCAATAATGTTCCCTGAATAATATTTTGCACAGATTTCATATTCCTAAATGTGAATGTTGAGACAAAACCTAAAATTACATCAAATAACCTACCTCCAAATTACCACTACCCCTCACTCAATTATACGTCAGTATTCATCATATCTGTAGGGCCATGCAAATGAAATTCCAAAAATTAACAGCACTCCTATAAAACGATTTAATTTTGAACCAGATGATTTATTTCGAAATTATTTTATTTCTTGTTTTCAAAAGAGTATTTAGCTTACAATTACTCCAAGATGAGTCCGAAATTATTTGTTTATTTGCGGCTAAGTTACGAACGCTGTCATTAGCCGATACAATGTAGCATTGAATGCTAAGTCGAGTAGCCTGATGAATAAGGAAGTGCAAGAAGCTATAGCAGCAACCGTCCTGTCCTCACTGAGTAACAATCCTAAAACGTGCGTGGAAGCTTTATGATGGAAAATCACCAGACTGCTCAGTCTTATAGCCAGTCTCCGTGCTGATGTTAGAATGAGTACCAGACAAACAGAAGTGCAAGTTGTTACCACTTCATCAGCAAGTATAGACTTTGCCTGTGAACTTACACAGTGAAATGTTTCGGGCATATTAAGAAGTTCTCACATTGGATCACTATGTGTTTTTACGAAATAAATTATATTATTAAATAAAAATAACCAAACACTAAAACACAACATTAGGTTTTGGAACATGTGCCCATTTTTTCTGGTTATTTGTTTTAAATTAAATCTGACAAATTTCGGACTTCCTGAATACGATTATAGACGAAGTTGGTGGTAATTTATTTCACTGCCAGTATGAAAGTGCCTGATAATTTTTCAATATGAACCACACGGGTTAATCTTACAATTCGCAGAGGGGAAAAGTAATAAATTGTGATAATCCATGAAACCAAAATCAAACGTACATTATTCCTACCCACCAAAAAACTTACCCCTATTCATTCGAAAACAATTAATTATACTTCCGATAACATAACACGAAGAATGTATAGCGCTATATGACACGTTGGGTGTCTGAAAAGTTGAACCAGTAAAATCCATTTTGTACATACACACACATACATACATACGTATATATAATTATTCTGGGTGTGCAGCTGAATGCGGAACCCGCTTACAGAAACTAAAAACGCGTTCATAGTTGCATTGCTCCATAGCAACCGATGAAGCCGCCCTCTCTGCAGTACTCAAGTCTGCGCTAACGCGGAATTACACACCGTAGAGCGGACGACATCACTGATGCAGAGCGACAGAAAACAGACTGCCGTACTCAGTTCCGAGGTTTAAAAAATTTGGTTACATAAACGTAACGTTCCTGTGCCTTGCTTCCTACCACCGAATCATTAGAGAACATACAGGAACACAGAACGCCAGTTTCGAAATATCCAGCACTCTGCGTTTTCCAGGGATACGATATAAGCAACATCACATCCTGAATTTATACAGAAATTTAGACGCTGGAAATTATTTTACTCGGGGCTACAAAACGTTCCGAACTTCTACATATTCTGTTCAAGACAAAGTGTCACTTCTTATATTCGTATTAACAAACAGTACATGTACACCGTCTCACACAATCTGAGTAAGCCGAAACTTATGTCACTAAGAGTTAACGTGAACAAGAGTTGTTACCTAACAAAGGCTGTGATCGGCAGTGTACAAGCACTACTGGTTAACACTGATAACACGACGGGGTACCAAGCGTGAAATTTGTTATTTTATAGCTGCAAACATTTTCAGTCTGTGAATATACTGTTTAAGGGGCAACGTAGCAAAGGTCTGTAGGATTTGCATACGTACAATCAGTAGTAATGCCAGTCTCTTTTACGAGGAGTTTTACTTCATTTGTGACAGAATGGTTAAAAGCGTACAGAAAATAGACCGGTTAGCCTGGCATGCACGAGGGAATCGAAGTCTAAAACTCCGCACATAAATCAAAGGCAATGGTCTGGCGCATACAAAAATCGAAAGTACGAGAAAAGTGGAACTGTTTTCGAATTCCGCTGCCCTATACTGTGCAGAATGTTGGGCAGGTAAGCATATTGAAGAAAGCTGACGTAGCCTTTTTTCACGCTTCTGTACCTGCCGCGGAGTCTATAGAAGGAGAGCGAAACTCCGAGTGCCGTTGAAGATTTGAACAGTGGTTCGCTCAATGGTGGAACAGCCCCTATTGGGCCAGGGCCTCCTCATTATCGACGCTGCACGATCACACTCAGACACACCACACTCGGTAGGACTCCTCTGGACAAGTGATCAGTCCGTCGCAGAGACATCTACCTGACAACACAATCACAAGAGACAGACACCCATGGCCCCAGCGGGAACTGAACCCACAATTTCAGAAAGCGAGCTGCTGTAGACCCACGCCGCAGACCGCGCGGCCATTCGAATCGGCTGGAACAGCGGTTACCAGCATGCAAACTATACTACCTGCAGAAACAATGCTCTAGCAAATTAAAACAAAGCATTTAGTGGTATAAATTTAGTATGCCAGTAAGAATAAAATTCTGGGTTTAAAAGGGCGATTTGTCATTCATTCTATTAGAGTCAGTAGCTTATTTGTCGTCACTGAAGTAACTAGTGGAAGGCACACATAAATAACTACTAACAAAATGCATATTTTTTCATTAATTTCATTTACAGGAGCGTTTTTTTAAATCGTTCAGGGTTCTGTTGCCTCACACCTAACGCGTACCAAGGGTTTGAACTGTTTCATAAAAAAATAGATAAACACAAATATCAAAATTTTATCAGAAAAATTACTTCATAGGAATCTGTAGAGGTGTTACCAACAAAACTGGAAAAGTCTTTACGGTATCTCTGAAACCTGATTCCTTTATATTTACAACGTGACATCACAAACAGAGCAATTTAACTCTGCCTCCCTCCTTCTGAATCTTGTTACGCTAATGTGCAGTGAGAGAGGTGAGTAATTAGTTCACGCTGCTCCGAGATAATACAATAAATATCACGTATGGAGCCACACGGGAAAAATAGGGCTTACGAGCTGTTAGGGAAAAAACGCGCAATGACACAGTTAGACGCCGGTACGAATAAAAACCACTCAGTGACATCAGCTACACACCATCCCAGCGGAATATGTCTATACCACCACAGATAGTAGCCCCTCTAGTTGTACACTGTAATTCTTGTTACAATGGCAATTTTTCAGTGTCTGTTTTGAATACCGTTGTTAAAAATTCTACGTGTAAGTGCTTCTTTATGCCGGATATGTGAAGAAAAACGCTGACTGGATGGGCACATTGTCTAGAACAACTACCTAGCTTAATTCGCATCGTGAACTGTGGGAGGGCTGGATGAAAAGGTGGTTCATAGTGAAATTAGTAATGCAGCGGTAACAGATTGAAGATTGGAATCTTGGAGGACATTGCGGCGTGTCGACGGGTAAACAGTTCCGATGTTTCCAAAAAACACACTGCCTTCATTTTTTAAATTGTCCACACCGTGTACGTATGAATTTAATTTGTATTAGGCCCAATTCAAACACTAATAAAATCACAATATATCAGTTTTTACATAACTCCCGACATGTTTCGGTGTGGATCTACACCATCATCAGAGGAACCTTCATAGAACACGTTGAAACTACTTAAGAAAACACAGTTTTAGTCACCTAAGGTTCGCTAAAATCCCTGCTCTCCAGTTGATGCACCGCGGAATTCGCATGTCTCCAGGAAAACACTTAAAAACACTTTAAAAACCACTTAAAACACCGAAGATGCTAATCTGGTTTTTTAACACACTGTCGTTCGGATGATGCACTATTAAAATGTGTTTAACTGCTGATGTGTTGTAGGCTGTCGTCACGGACCGTACCAAAAAGCTCAGTGCGGAACTGTTGAAGAATTTAATGTCTAATAAGTTCTGTATTTGCCTCGTGCCAGCAGATAAAATCGTTGTTATATTTTGATGGTGTCAGAGTGACTGCAGGACAGCAAAGTGTGCGAGTTGGTCCTAATAATACAAACTGCATTCCCTTCATATTCACTGGCAGAGTGTCCACAAATGCATTCTTCATGGACACTAGTCTTGAAGAAGAAGCCGACAGGTTCCCTCAGCTGCCACACACACAGCAATGCAGAGTCACGTCCAAGCAGACCGAAATCCTCTATCAAACTTTCAATTATATTCCTTAGCATTTCAGTGCCTTCGAAACGTCGGTAACTATTTTCCTAGCCACACAGCGTAACATCTCAGAAAACTTCGAACTTGAGCAATACCGCTGTGAGCACCTCAAATGTCGCGCACGACAGTATCTTGAGCAAAGGAAACTTCGCGATGGAGCGAGTAAAACTTCTACTTCGTATTCGGGGGTCGCAAGTTCAGTTCTCTCACAATCCCAGCTATACTGTGTGCTCTTGTTATTCGTCAGTACCGTAATCCAAGTTCAGAAACATTACCTCACAATACGTCACTGCCTCTTCCTTCTATGTATTATTTTTTGACAATTCTCTCATTCGGAGCTGTCCAAGTGTCACTAAAGAAACACTGACAAGTACATACACGAATGGACACGCTGAAGATTCTCCACGAAATGGTTAACCTAGCTATCATGTAATTTGCCAACTCCATGTGCATGAATATAAGGCAGTACTAACTTTTAATCAGACAAAAGGTAAATAAGGCAACGTTAACGTGCATGCCATGAACATACGTGTGGGAGTAGAAGTATAGTTGCAGTCATTCTTAATCTCTGCACTAAATGGAGTTCAGTGATCAGCTTCCTGTTCCGGCCGCTTTACCCGGAGGAATGGGTCCCTCATGCCCATTAAATATGAAGTTGTGCGGAACTCCGGAACCGTTCTGAAAGTAATGTAACAGCGAAACATCTTTTGTACCTGACGGAAGTCTTGCAGCCTGGCTCTTTGATCAACAGATAACCAAAGCACCTTGTACTACGTACAGTGAAGCCATCTCTATGCTAATGTGGCCAAGAGAGTCATGTTTTCCAGCTATGTGATTCCTATTTTTAAAATTATGTTACAACTCCAAGGCGAAGGTTCGCCCCTTCACGAGGTCTGTAACTGCATAATACAACACAAGATGTTAACAGCAGATAACAGACCCATAATCCGAGAATGATTACAACCCACAGTTCATACGTTTGTTGATGCCTAAAAGAGTGGCTCGCAAACACATTCGGGTACAAATCTAGTAGTATTACATATATATTGTGCAATATATTATAACTGATTTAATATAACAACAAACAATACACACATTCACTAAACAAAACATTGTTACTTGCACTGTTTTGCAAGCATGTTCAGATTATTTCATTATGACAAAATGATACTATCATAAAAATCGAAATGTTCTCGATGTTAACAACAACGTTTTGTTTAATTAATTTCTGTCCTATGATAGTGTTGTATTAAACTAAATAAAATAAAACATCAGATGCAGTCAGTTAGATAAGAACACGGAGGACAGGGAGCCGAATTGTAAAGAAGGAGCGGAAGATGGGAAGTGAAGGAAGTGATCCTAAAAAAGTATTAATATGGGACACACAAAATACTGCAATCTTAACAGAAAGTTACAGGCACAATGCTTGTAGAAAACTCCGTATTCCATCAAGTTGCTTTGCGGTTTCTAAACACACAGCGACACAGCCACCAGTCTGGAACATAGTCATGATGACAGTGAATTTGTTTTAAACTATTTCTCCGACCGTTGGACCGGTTGATAATGAAGGTCACCTGTAGTTATTTTTGTGGGGTTTCCTAAGACAAAGTGTTTTTCAGCCCTCTTTGTGATCTTGACTATCCTCTTGGTAGAATGAATGCTGCCAATACAAGCGTGACTCCAGTATTACTGAAGCGTGGATGGAAAGACCAGGAGCAACACTGGACACTCCGCGCATCATTAATGGCGAACATTTCAAGTTGAGTGGTAGCTAGAACAAATTCTCAGTTGCTCTTTAAACAGCATATACTCAATCATACTTTCGTTCTTGTTTGTAACAATCACATTACGAAATATCCTATGGCAAAATCACTTCTAATGTCTCTTCATTCCAAACATTCACATCCCCGGTGAGAAAACAACACTGTCTTATAAATTACACAGTTTAGTTACTGTTCAAAGATTCGTATTATACGTGTAGTTACCATGTTTCTGGATCATTCTGTACGGTTTTAGTGATTACAACCCTTTCTGTGATCCTATACTCAATACCAAGTGTACAACGCTGCAGAGGCCAATAAACCTAATCCCATGTCTTCGTAAACTTAATCAAAATTTATCCAGCCGAAGAACTAATGGCGGCCCATTTTTCTTCCTTCCACAATACGAGAAATAGAGAAAGCCGAGCCAAAGAAGAAAGATCTCCAGCAAACGAAAGGCAAAACTTTCCGCTGCAAATTTCGAACATAAAACCCACGATCGGGAAAAGAGACAGAGAAGAAAGTGGAAATGTGAAACACGTTTCAAACGTACATTTTCAATGTTACGCATGCAGTACAGGAGTTGACTAAAATGTGCTGTGTGTTTGAAAAGTATAAAACGAAACTAACAAGTATTATATGAGTGCTATTTCGTCTCCACTTTGACAGCTTTTCGACTAACACAGGCGAAAAATATTTACTAAAATGAAGAATATGTTCATAGACGTTCAGGGGCAGAAACAGTCCACTTGCTTAACACAAAGACCCAAACAAACAATGTGTAGGGGATAAAAGCAAACATTCATACATCCTCCTTAAAGTGTAAACTTTTGCAGAAACACTAATCACCAACAAATACACAAAGAGAGTTTTATCATCAATCGTGACACACTCCTACATATTTCGACCCTGCTGGGTCGTCTTCAGGGAGAACTTTTTTGTTATCGTTACACCTTAGTGTTTTTGTATAATATAGCGCACGGACATGGAACACATTAAATTTGTAAACTTTTGATTTATGACATGTGCCCCTGAAGCGATTTAGCATTTTTTAGATAATCGCACTGCTTCATTCTTCAAAGTTTAGTACGCAGACAGCACGTCCCTCTGAAACCAGCGAATGACCTACTAGACCACACGGTGTCTTAATGCAGAAGACTGAACTTTAAACCTTCACTTCCCTTAAAACCTCACATGTCACTCACGTATTCTTCACCTCAGAAAGAAAAGGAGTAAAATGCTTCAAGTTCCAGCCGCTTTAACCCAGAGAAAGACAAGTGCTTGCTCCACATATCGCCCGTCGCCCTACTGAAAGAGGTATCACTGCTTAAAATGTAACGGAAATGTACCAGCTAGAATATAATCAACTAAAACCCTCCATCTTATAAACAAATATTCAAAAATTGTTACACAGGGCTTTAGTAAATATTTCCAAACGCCGACTAGTGGCTTGTACGAGATCGTTAATGAACAGCCATCTTCGATACAATGCAAACAAATATTCAGTTACAAAAAACATTAAATACCAACAAATGCACAAAGAGTTTTTTCGTCAATTATAACACACTCCTACATGTTTCGACCGTGCTGGGTCATCTTCAGGGAGAAACTTCCCGTTGTCGTTACACTAGGTTGCACTACACAGTTGAGCGAGAATGTGCTGTTGACTGTGCACGGACATGGAACACATTAAATATTCAGTTGTTCTGAACGTGCCCTTGTGTAACACGCAGAAAGCAATCAAAAAGAAAAGTTACTTTGTTACATGATATGCACTCCAGACGTATAAATACATGAACCACGGAATATTCTTCACTCTTTCAGTCTCATTCTCAATGAAAAGCTCTAAAATATAGCGTTTTTTATATTATTTAGCCGTGTTCTAATTATTATGTCCAGACATTCATGTAGGCCTACTGATTTTTCCAAGTCATTCATTCTGTATTTTCCTGAAAGCGAGACACAACTTCTGACTCACAAAAAAAAACTTTTCTTGCCATGAAAATAACATTTTAGTGAATACAGTTTCGACCTAATGTGCATTCTCAGGAAACAGAGAGCAGTAATGTATCTGAATTTGATGTCTGACAACCGCTTACCTTGGGAAAAAAACAAAAATATGAAAAACTTTATTTACGGCAGTAAGTGACGTAGAGAAATAAAGTATTTGAACATAAATACAACAAAAATATAAATATATTTGATTGCACGTTTAAAACGAATCCACACACAGATCAAGCGCGAACGTTCCACGTCCTATAAACCAGCAATTCATTCATTAGGGCCACTATTTTTTGACCCCGAAAAGCTTATGATCTCTGATTTATATGAACATGTAAGCACAGGCATTATTTTGATCCCTAAACTGTATATCACCTGCACAGAAAGGTGCAGCCCTTGAGCATGGTTCTAAATCATTGCCGTTTTGTCACCGTGATGATAATCATACAGGGGGGATTGAGGACGTTTCACACCTTTCACCGGCTGTTAGTGGGCTACTAAACTGCGTTCACAAGAGGGCCCGTTGATAAAGAGTGTTGTGTTGCTAGACACAGCCGATTTCAGGAATCGAAAGGCGGCATTCAGTATTTAGCGTAAGATCCTTGTTATATCGGAGGTATCGGGTTCGTTCCTCAGTTCGAACGGGAAGCTACTCTAAACCTTAGCCTTTTGTTGTTTTCATAGCTGTTATGAAGGAGACTCACATTATATAACCTACGTGTATTTACAAGCATCGTGGCTGACAAAGGACATGAGAAATTTCATGTTATTAGTACAGGATAATTTAAGAATAAACAATATTTTCACAAACGCTATGGAGCAGAGTCTCTGAACAAATGAAACTCGCTCAGTTTGTCATAAAATTCTCTTTCATTTATAAGACTCTAAATCCCGTAACATTTCACCTACAGCCGGCCACTGCAACCTACCCTGGCTCACTTAAAACCTGCCCACATAATCACACCGCGCGTGTTCAAGATCTTTCTCCATTACCGCCCAAACTATGACCAGATATTTCCAGCGACGTCTTTCACTTCCAATTTTGATACTAACATTTTCATCTCTCTATATCTGGCGGGCGGCACAAGCCCATACATTCTTCCGCCGCAGGATATAAATGTACAGCAAAACAGGAACGCATGAATTACTGTAACGTGAAGACGTGCATCACGTCCTGTGAGCACAATCGAACCCAGTCTGCGTTAAATCACTGTATGACTTCATATATCCAGCCACCATGGCGTAGCGTAAGTCCCATTTCCGGTGACAGGCGACGGTGATGATATGCCGCAAGGTGTGAAATCCAGGACGCAATAATGAAATGACGCCAAATTAATGCGAAGTTAATACCACCATTATATAATACACTAAGTATCCACAGTTCCACTCTGCAAACTGTCACATCTGATACAATTTGTGTGCACCTTGCTTTCTTTAGTCTTGTTTCAATTTTAATTAGACATTTACCTTTGGAATTAATGGAATTAAAGTGAGGGCTGCATGTCTTATCTCCTTCACAAATTTTTATTAAATACTGCTGCCGATCCTAGTAGCCGCGTGGCCTAAGGCGTGGGTCTGCGACCGTTCGCTTGCTGGGACTGTGGGTTCAAATCCCGCCGGGGGCATGACTGTCTCTTGTGACTGTTGTGTGTTGTCAGGTATAGGTTTCTGCGAGGGGTTGATCACCTGTCGAGATGAGTCCTATAGAGTGTGGTGTGTGTGTGAGTGTGATCGTAAAGCCTCGACAATGAAGAGGCCCTGGCCCACCGGGGGCCGTCGCGCCATGTAAAACGATTAAACATTGCTACGGAATATGAAGCTAATGGAAATGTTCATACCACTGCCAAGGTTGTAGTTTCATATTTTTTCAAGACCTATTACGACGAATCATTTTAGACCGTTGAATTTCGGGGTGCCAGTGTCGCTCGCACCTCTGAATTTCGCGTGCATGTCGAATTGATATTCCTGGTATTATTTTCACATTTACTCTTAATTTTGATGGGTTTCCAACTACTGAAAATATAATTATAGGATTACTTGGGAACCTCGTATTAGCACATAAAACAGATATAATCACTGAAAGCTAACAACAGCAGTCGTCAGCGTTCCAATTAATTTTGCAGCTACAGACGTGCATCGTTAAACATCTTGTTTCCCTACACTAGTTCAATTGCCGCTACAAGCCGCTAATCCGACTAGAAGTACCCTACAATTAACACGAACAATCAGCAACTCATGTATCTGGCCAATCAAACAAAGCTGATAAACTCGACTGTAGTGAAAGGGATAGTTTCTCCTGCCAGTAACTACACTACAAGTGATATGAGTGCACACACCGAATAAATGATCTGGTACCAGTAAATACATTGCAGATTACATGAATGTAAATAATGAGTACACAATCCGGTACCAAAAACTACACTACAAACGGTATGAGTGTACACGCAAGTAATTCCGACAAGGGCGGTACGAAACCAAGAGAGGATTATATACTTTTCTAAGAACTGGTCTCTTTCCAAGTAATTCACGTGCTTCATGGAGGGGACTTTTTTTTAGAATTAAGTTGTCGCTCAGCTGCTTAAGAAATTACACGCCTTTCACAGAACCAGAAAGTTCATTATCGCTTTCATAACAGGGCTGCACTGATGCCTACACTGGACTACAAGTTTCCAAGCAAGCAAGTATATAAATAAATTAATTAGTTAAATGCAGTTCAGAGTAATAATAATAATAATAATAATAACAACTAATCGAGATGTTTATTAACGTGCAGATTCGACAGCACAAGGTCCAATTACAAAGCCAGCACACGAACACAGGCAATAAAAATAAACAAAACGGAACACCAAACAGACAGAACAAGAACAAGAATTACAGCAACAGCAAAAAACGGCAAGGAAATGAAGAACTGGGGCAAAAACCCTCAACCCTTAAAAACATAATAATAATAATAATAATAATAATAATAATAATAATAATGCAATGCGTGGAGACGTGTGCCTGTTTTGCCACACGTTTTAACGACGTTGTGTTCAATCAGGCACTGGTAAGAATGTAGCTTTATCAGTATATCAACATGCTGATTTCAGTGGCCACATGGTCTAAGGCGTGAACCTACGGATGCTGGCTTGCTGGAATTGCGGGTTCGAATCCCGCCTGAGGCATGGATGTCTTTCTATTGTCAGTGTTGTGTGTTGTCAGGTAGAGGTCTCTGTGAGGGTCCGATCACTCGTCCAGGGGAGTCCCACAGAGTGCGGTGCGTCAGAGTGTGATCGAGGAACCGCACACAGACGGCCTAGACCCACTAGGGCTGTTGAGCCATAAGAAAAAAAAAGTATGACGACATTTTCCTGGGAGGAGGAAATCCATGAAGAATTTCAGTTATTATAGTCAGTACTGCGAGTGGCTTTAAAAGGCTGCACTTCCCGATTACAAGGCAGGAGCTATACGCCAAGTCATTTGGTGTGGCAGCTGAAGAAAGAAACATCAGCATCGTGAAACAACAAAGGACGAGTGCACTTCAACCGAAGTCCAAATCTGTCAGATTTGAAAAAGTTAAGTGCCGTAAACCTTTCTCACATCATGGCTTTATTTTTTAGATAACTTAAAACGAAAGTCAATTATATTTTACAGTTCCGTGGCAGTCTATTATGTAGGTACCTAGCTAGAAGAATAGACGCCGTGTAATTTGGTATACAGGTATCAATTTATCACAGTACAAGGCGTTATATTCCAGAATACAGTAACCTTCACAGTCACCGCAGTGGGATACTCCGCATCACATTACCGTCACGTAACTGATTATAGTACCACTTAAAGATACATTACACAGGAGTAAAAGCAGAGTAAATTGACGCACACGAAGGAATTAACATGAACTAATTTATAAAGAGGGATTTTATGCTCAGAACTGGTAAGGGTTTTGTTATCACATAAATTTAGTCTTTGCAGGGTAACAAGAGGTATAAGTTGCACGGTTATTTCTCATCCTGCATAGCACAAAGCAGCTTCTCATACAAAAATCCTAAAGCACGATATATCCTTTCTTCCACCTCTGTACATTTACCGTTCTTCTGGAAACCACCAAAACAGGAACACCACTAAGCCCTCAAGCAAGGAGATCAACGTTGGATTTATTTTTTCCTAGCTGGAGTACTATTATAATAAAAGGAGAAGAGAAGATATTTCTACGTCAGAAATATTATATCGTCTTTCTTTTTTCCGGTGAAAACATTTGTTACTGTACAATTTTTGTCATGGCTCTTGAGTAGTGTTGGAAATATCACCAGTTGCATCTTCAGTCTTGTACTATTTTAAAATAACGCACCTGTTTGTAAATGAGCTCTCCAGAGGCAGTTATGGAAAAATGACTTTAAACATGTTGGATAACACAAAAATACTATTGTTACTGTTTAATCAGACACACTTATTTTACTTAATTACATAATGCTTGCTAGTTAACTGAACCGTATTGTTTCACTGTCTTTGTTTCTTCCTGTTGGTTTCTTGTTTTTGAACATGCATGTAATTTTTTAGTACTACTGCTCCTTTTGTAACTGGTCATTAGGCACTGTGTCACCTCGTCAATAAGCATGAAAGTGATTTTAAATTGAAGTATTACAGTTATTATTATCAGTAGTAGTTGTAGTATCAGTAGTAGTAGTAGTAGTAGTAGTAGCAGCAGCAGCAGCAGCAGCAGAAGTATTGTTTGAACCAGAGTCTGAATTCTGGAATGTACGCTTCAGCTGCAGCATAACCACGTTCCAAGGACAGCAGTATCCTTCGCGAATAGCGTGCTTTCTTAATTAAAAACGTAAGCACCATACGATCGTCTAAGCTTCTTATAGAGTTCATGAAGCACTACGTATATAGAGAAGTTTATAAAGTAAGCTTTAATGCAATGCAGCGCTACGCTAAACTTTGCTCTAAAGAAATTCTGAATAAATGTGGTGTTCGAATTCATTTACATTCAACCATCTGGCATAACTCAAGACAAACACATAACTTCTGCGCATTATTTTCAAGAAACGCATGAAATGAACGCACAACGTGGAGGCTGTCTGTCCGCTTGTAATGTCTTACACATTATCTTCACAAAATATAATAATTTCGAAACACATGTACGCATTTCCACGTAAAGTAAAAGATGTCAATAACGAAATATGCGTCGGTTCTGTTCTACGGCAGAAATAACAACACGGGCACGGCGCGTATAAATATAATATTGAAGCGCGTTCGTGTAACCACTGTTGCCGTAGAAAAACAATAAGCGTTACGTATTCTGAGTGTGTGACTGTAGCGTAAGTTATCCAGCACACAGAGGGCATGTGCCATATTATATTGCCATTTTTAGTCCGTCTGGCTGTACCACATTTTTCCACATTATCTCACAAACGACAAGATTTTATAAAAAAAGAAGAAGTTACTGAACATGAAATGTGTGTTTTCATATTTTCTACAAATTTATACGAAAAATTTCTCATTCTAAGAAAAATCAAGCAAGATATTATCATAAATGTACATAGGTCGTCATGTAAAGTACGCGTTATTCTTGTCAGGTTTTAATGAAACTTACACTTTCTTCTCAGCGTTTCGAAAAAGCCTCAAATATAAAATTTCACGAAACTCCGTCCAGCGGGAGCAGAGTTGTTCCATGCGGACGGACGGACGGACTGACTGACGGACAGACGGACGGACGGACAGACACACAGACAGAGAGACAGTTGGACCAACGGCCCGACGGACGGACAGACATAACGAAGCTCACAGTCCCTAGTCGCAATTTTGCGAACGCGCCTACAAAGCAGAACTCAGAAACACTACGAATTTACGCAGTGCGCGGTACGGAAAATACCCGTGGCTATTAAAGCAATGCGCAAGTATGTCACACTGCAGCTGACCCCTGTGGCGTGAAGTTGCTCCTCATTACAGTTCTTATTTTAATTACACGAAAAAAATTAAAGTCTTTAAGACAGAGTCATATGAATTTCTTCTGTAGATTTACAGAAACTACAGACTGTGACCTTCAAAAGAAAATCAACCATAAAGTGGACGAAAAATATATTTCTTCGTGTTTTATGTATCTGTCTTACACAGAAAATTTAAGTATCTTGCTGCAAGTGCATGTGTGTGTGTGTGTGTGTGTGTGTGTGTGTGTGTGTGTGTGTGTGTGTGTGTGTGTGTGTGTGTGTGTGTGTGTGTGTGTGTGTGTGTGAGAGAGAGAGAGAGAGAGAGAGACAGAGAGAGAGACGAAGTGTGAAACTCATAAGCATCAATATAAAGCCCAATCACTGCTATGCAGACCAATAACAAAGAGGTCTCTTCCATTTCAAAATCAAGGTCAATTTGTCCCTGTCCGTAAGCATCACGCAACGAAATTAAAGAGAAATGTAGAAGTCAATAAGCACTCACTATTAACGCATATGTAAGAAAGAACTCAGTCGCTATCCACATACTCTTGCCGCTATATTCTGCAAGACACACAGCATGGTACCCAATAACATAGAGTCAAATATATGCTGTTATTATGAACGAACTATTGACATGGCTTAAAGTGAGACAGTGCCCTCTGTAAGTTCGCGGGACGTGCAACAAGTCCCTCTTAGCATGATTTCAAAGCAGATCTGAATTCTGAATGACCTTACGCTTACTGCTCTTGAAAATTCAATAGGAAAGAAAAGTACTGAACTAAATACGTGCTAGGCTGCAAGTAAATTATGCTGCCACATTTGCAGTATTCCGTCTGATATATGCTGAATATTTTGCTACACTTCCATTAATAGGCCTGCCTTTGTTTGAGGCTTATTTTTGGTAACAACCATTTATAATGGCATCTGTTAAATTTTCTCTGTTACAGCTTATTTACTGCAATTTATATTCCTAAAATTTCTATGATTTATTTGGAACATCTAAAGCTAGAAAGCTACATGAGGGACACAAGCGTAGGTTAAGGATAATATGGCTCGACATTAAATGGTGTGTGTTACGGTTAAGGTATGGGGACGGGCTTTCTTGACGACGCAGTTAACCTACGTGTTCTATATGAACTTTAAATTTTCTTCTCCACTAGAAGGCCTATCAGTTTCTCAGTAAACACTCAGCTCATCTAAGCTCGTCATCGTCGCCATAATTATCATCATTAGCATCACAGGATACAAGGCATGTATCATATTTGCACATTGCATTCCCCACGCAGACGATGTCTTCGTGGGTGTACTCTCAGCGTCGCAATAAATTCTCTGCTCTCTGCCCACCAAGACCACACTGATTCCCGTCCCCACTTCGTACACGTTGTGCGACATCTCGTTAAGTCAACAAGCCTTTCACTTCCCATCTCGCAGCCCAAATATCGATCATCTCAAAAAACAAAGCAAAGGTCCTCAGAATAGACAGCCAGAGGTGAAAGCACTCAGAATACAGACAACCCCGAGTCTTCTTAGATTAACTAAGTAGTGTCTGAAAATTCTGAAAACAGTAGCAACTTACTTTGTGTTTTGCTGTAGTTTTAATATCTTAATGGCTTCTGTTAAGGAATGTTTACCCAAGGAACAGAATTTTACTTTGAAAACTCTTCTTAGCAAATACGCCTAGAAGGAAATATGTGCATACTTCTGCAGATCTAAGTTGGGTGTCAGCTACATTACAAACGTTACAGTAAGCACGCGAATTGGCTCAGCCCCTACAAACAAAACGAAATATATTTAAATCGGGCGACAGATCAAATATAAGAAATGGAGTATATTTAATACACACGAATTTTGGAGTAATACCTAGCGTATAAGTTCTGACTAACATACGTCCATTATTCATGAAACTTGCAGGTCACCTCAATCTGGCATTAGCGACTACATTCATTAAGAGACCAATTCTTTCATTATAAGCTTACGATCTGAAACTCACGTCGAGTAGATTTAATTAAGCTATCTTGGAGCCCACACCAATGCTGACAAATCACCTCCATCTAGTACTGGAGTTAAGAATACGAGGAGCTTCTCACACGCCTTCATGA
The DNA here is from genome assembly GCA_013340265.1 of Coptotermes formosanus. NCBI lineage: Eukaryota > Metazoa > Arthropoda > Insecta > Blattodea > Rhinotermitidae > Coptotermes > Coptotermes formosanus. The sequence continues at coordinate 3,696,195 of BLKM01011744.1, forward strand.
CATGATACTTAGTTCAGCACAGCGAACATTGTATGTTCACATTTTTACCACTTTGTGTAAAACGTTCTGGTATACACTTCTATTTACGTATTAAGGTATTTTTCAATGAGATTTCCTGGTGTGTTATTTACTGCATTATTGTGCTTTGTTTTGTATTCCGCTGATGCTAAAACCATACACCCTGACACGGTATGTTGTATGATTTCCTTAGAAAAGCCAAATTTTCTGTATATGTCCGTTGTAACCGCTGTGTAATTAAGAACATACAGGTCATAACGTGACCTAACGTAATACCGACCTGACCATGCACAGCTATAACAAAGGCCTTAGTTGGACGACACAGATTTATAGATGACGCAACTAAGTTTCTGTGGATTAAAGTCTTCTGGGATGTTACGCAGTGTCCACTGTTAAATAGTTACCCACATTTCGGAAGATCGTAGTGCCTTTATCTTCAGGATGAAGCAATAAGCTCCTAGGATCTTTGACGCCGAAGATAGGAGGCGCCAGTAGTTATTTATAAATCCATGAGGTGTGACACCCCAGAAGACCTAATTTTTTTTAGCACTGCTGTGCTAAGCTCAAATTACTAGACTTTAGTGGAGCTTCTGAAACTAGGAAGCGTCGATTAAAGCGTGACTTTATCGACGAATGGACGTGTTCAAAGGTATGAGAGGAAACGGCACCATTGCAAGATACCTCATAGTTCGTTTATACGGAGTGAAGCCACGACAAATATGCACCTGAAACTAAGAACGGTTAAATATAATCATAGCATATGAAGGAAAGGGCAAACAGGAGAGGCAATGTACGTATGAGAGCAACACTGAGGCGCGTTCACGTAGCCATTGTTGCCGTGGAAAAGCAATAAGTAGTACAGACTCTGAGCGTGTGTCTGTAGTCTTAGTTATTTCAGCTTTAGTACTGCCATCCGTGGCCAGTCTGGTTCTACCATATTTGTTCACATTATCTCATAAACGGCACGATTTTCGAAAAAACATTATTGAACATAATATGTGTGTTTTAATTTTCTCCACAAATTTGTCTGAAATATTTCCGATCCTGAGATGAAGTCTGCGAGATATTACCGTAAATGTACAAAGGCCTTCTTTTAAAGCACAAGCTATTCTTGTCAGATTTTGATGAAACATGAATTTTCTCGACAGATCTTCGAAAAACATTCAAATATAACATTTCATGAAAATCCGATTAGTGGGATTCGAGCTGTTCCATGCGTACAGACGTGATGACGCTAATAGTCACTTTTCACAACTTTGCGAACGCACCTAAAAAGGCGCCAGACATTGTTCAGGAAAGAGTTGCCAGAAGTCTTCGCTCTTCTGGGATCTTACGCAACCTTGACTGGTAGTAAGTTACCGACACTTCGAGACAGCCTAACGGTCGCATCTTTAACATTTAAGGAGTCTAATATTCGCGACGGATAGGATGTTCCGAAACATTAATCAACGCTGCGTAACATCTCAGAAGAGTCAGGACCTCATTTACACCGCAGTGGAAGCCTGATATCACGCAACGGTTATTTCCTGTCTTCAGCTGCGAATATTTATTACAAACAACTTACAAAATCTTAAGATTTACAACAAAGCCCTTAAGAAGACACGCAACACAGTCTCACACATCTCTTAAATGAATCACACTTTTCCACCTCCCACTCGACATCACTCTTCCAGCACTGCTTCCCACGAGCAAGCAGCAACAACCGAGATATTCGTTTTCCATTATCCGTTATGGACCAAGCAGATAAAATATATGTTTTATCTGCATATAAGAATGTAAAAGCGAACTAGTGGGACGGCTGAAGAAAAGGCGAGTGCAGGGAAAGTTGAATTTTTCAAAACCGCTGCCACTGAGTATGAAAAGGGACGCACCTTCACGGCAGTGTACATAACGGATACTACACAATCTACATGGATACACAAAATAAACACTATATACGGCACCTTCCAAGCCGAGGAGGTGAAAACACAAGATTAGAATGACAAGAAGAAAGAAGAAACGTATGACAAGAAGAGGTGCTGGGTAGGAAGACCAAAGACAAAAAGCACATATCCATATGGAAATATAAACACATGAAGAAAGCACAGTTGTGAGAGTAGACAGATGCAAGAAAAAGTACATAACAGTAAATTAAAATGTATAAACGAAATGGAAGTCATGAAGCCGCATAATTAATAAATGTTAAATCTAGAAAATAGGAAATTAGGCGGAAAAAGGTCAGGCAGGAAGAATAAAGATTGGTGTAAAAACAATAAGGTAACCTCGAAAATTATAATGAAAAAATGTAAATACGTAAAAGTATGTGATAAAAGTGAAATACATTAGGCACTTGTAAATTTCGATGTCCACACCTGCTGCGTAACACTACGTCAAATCGAATTACGAAATCCGGACATTGGTTAATCGAATACGAATTTAACAGTGCGCCGTGCAGTGTCGGCAACTTCATCATCACAGCAGTTGTGCGTGTAAGCCGAACAGTGGCGCTTCTCTTAAACTTTCCATTCCACAGCTGCAACGTCCTCAAGTTACGACTCAGAAGATGGCTGAAAACGCGATAAGGCCAGTTGGTACTACAAATGTCCTAAGCGACGACCCAATATCTGTAATCAATAGTTTGTACATATAAACACATACGAGTTTATAGCTTTGAGATATCTTACAATTTCCAGCACTTCACCAGTGACTTTGATAGGCTTTAACCTCGTCAAGCTATCCCGTCATTAAACTCAACTTCATGTCGTTCTATATGTTCGCCAAATGACATCTAAGGAGAGTGCTACAGTATTGCAGCTTGTTTAATAACGCACGAATGTTTGCAAGCTGTTGCTTTGTCTCAATTTATTACAGCACCAACTAACTCACCCGTATTCTGCCGTTACGTATGTCGGAGACGGAAATTCTGTAAAACAAATTTACTGAAGTAATACATTTGTACTATTCCCGTATCGAATGTCTTTAATAAACCATTAGGCCACTCTTGTAAGTATGTGTAGATCCATGTCAGATAAATTTTCTAAAGTTCATCTTTAATAAATACGATAAGTTACATAAATTATAGCAGAAAATCTAATCTCTCAATGGTAACACATGAAGTAAGCTCGCTGTAGCAAAAAGGTAATGTTTCTGCACAACAGTACACCGTAACACAAGTTCCACAAACAGAGGAATATATCACATGTCTTGCCTATTGAAATTCATCGCATCGTCTATGGTGATAATTCATACAAACATCAAATTATTTTTTGTAATAAGATGTACATGCTCGTCCAGTGACGGAACAGCGGTGCAAATAGAGAATTTTTGTATTATAATGCGTAACGGCTGCTGGGTAGCATGGACAGGAAGGCAATAGATGTAGCAGAGGGAACAGCTGTCTTTACTTTAGAGGTGGAAAGAACAAAATCGTTATATCGTCTCAGTGAAGCAGTCACCTACTTGTATCTCATGATTCCAGCCAAAAGTAAACGTAGCACATTTCCGTGAACCACCGAACTTCGGACACTTCAAAACTGAACCACAATAAAAGATTTCTTATGGAACAACTTAGGAATTAACTAATTAATTTAAAATTCACTCTCATGCCCATAACTTCATTTCTTGTACACACTGACTGGGTACAGACTGAAGTACCGGGGCTCAGTGATCGGAAGGATCACGAATTATTCTCTTCTCCAACATGTGGTGTTTGACCATTGCGCCCTCGCCCTCTTCTCCTTCTAGTGCAAGTAGTTTTTTTGTTGTTTGTGTTCAATTGCAAGTGGTTTGTTCCTATTGTACACATGTTCTAACCTGAGAATGTATTAACAGTGCAACAGTAAGACTGGCATGATGTAAGTTGACATATGCTCAGTAAAGCAGGTGTTAAAAAAAAGTAATAGGTTCTGGTTCAGCTCAAGGACTTAAACTGACCGCCCAACCGCCCAACTCAGTCTACTGCCATACCTACAAATGCGTGCAACCTACACTTACGCCATCATTGCTTGTCACTTGCAGCTTTATTTTAAGTATTAATCTACATTTTCGATAGTAAATGGGATGTCTAAATTGAGAAACTGCAAGTGTTTTTTTCATCTTCATAACATACTTTACAGCACAGTTTAAGTTCCTTATCTCTTTCAGTCTCACCTCTGCGTGTTAATCTGATGACGCCTTTACACTCTGCAACAATCCCTGTTAGGATATGACAAAGAACATCCAATTACTCAATTCAGACAGGCCATTTAGAACGAGCCTCACTAAATGAAGTTGCAGCTGTAATTCATTATACTACACAGGACGAAATCTGTGCCATCCTAAAAAGGATTCAATGCGAAATAGCAGAACGAAGATTTAAGAAACTTGATGAAGTTTTAAAGCACCCTGACAGAAAGAGAGATAATGACGAACTATGTACACGATATGAGAAGAAATATTAGAAGAGGTACAGGAAGAGCAAGAAAATAATTAAACGATTCTTTAAACGGAGAATGTGAATAATAACATAAGAAGTACAATTAATAAATAGAATCATAACAAAATGAACTAGAATTGCTCTCTATAGGTACTTAAAACCTAATGTTTTCTTAAATAAAGACAAAACAAAAAAACGCACAGATAAAAATAAAAAAATAATAATAATAATATCCAACATCCCGCCTAAACGACAGAATTAGGAAATAAGACAAATCCTCAGCCTTTAACTGAAGTTACCATCATTCAACAGCCACACGCTACATAACAGCAGCACACAGCATTTCAGCCATAAATTTGTTCTGTCTTCCAGCACTGCATAAAGGGCGTCACAGTCCAGTGATCGCCAACAGGAAGTTCAGCTGAATACAAAAACGTACGTGGCTCACCTTGCCGACAAAACGTCGGAAAAAATATGACTATTACAAGTTCGTCCAGAATGAAAACTCGACCGGCTGTAACAACCTGTTTCTTAAACAATTATCATATGGGTGTCTCTCTCAATACAGTGACCACGACAGCCTGGACCGGAAGTTCCAAATAGAAGACAAGAGTGAATGTAAATTTGCCCCGTACACGCCACAGTGCCGCAGACGGGGAATAGTAATATACCCTCAACCTTGACTAGAGATGGAGGTCAGTGCTCAACGTCACGCTCCGGTCGCTTTACACCCGACAAAGAACTCCGGCAAGCATTGAAATGGAGGCTGAATATGCCCCAGTGCTGGTACGGACGTGTTTTGACATGAGCAAGTCCCCTGCGAGCTGCATTACATCTCCGGTCCCTTCAGCTCACAGGCGAGTTCCAGGACCAACTACACTACCCTGGCCGAAATAAAAAAGTGGGCCTTCGTAAAACTGAAAAGGGGTGCAATGAATTATTTTCTGAATAGAGAACAAATGCCACACTCTGTTATAGGAAACCCCGAAACTCCAGCATTCTTTGTACCAGCAGCAGAATAGACGCAAAAGCATGAGAAGAAAGAAAAAAACAAAAAATCTCTTTCCTCAAATTGCATTAAAAAGGCCATAGTAAATTCTACCTATCCCATCCAATCTCCATTACACAAACCGCCAAAAGAACACACACATACACACACACACACACACACACACACACACACACACACACACACACAACGTGTTGGAACTTCATAAAATTCACCTGCACCGTCACCTCATCCGACTTACACCTCGGATTTTCGTATTGTAAAAAAACGGAAATAATACCCTTAAAAGTTTTCCTTTCGCCTGTGTTATATATAATATCCTTCCACATCGAGTTTCATTTATAAAGTACACAAAAACACCCACTGCGATAAAAGTTGGGTCCAGGCTAATAACAGTGTTACTTTCATCCATAAAATGCTGAGGAAAGAGCACTCTTCTTTCAACAAAAGGCTGGAGATAATGGGAGTGAGGATGGGCTGGCTAGAAGAAAAGGAGTCGGATATTACATAAGTAGTGGCAATTATATTTCATGTCTTGTGACTAAAATAGTACTGCACATCGTCACTCTAGGGCAACAAATGACAATACTAATTGGTGGGAAAATTACAGAAATCCTTCCACAAAGGAACGGATACATTTCTTTACTTTTACACAATATTTTCCTCTGACACTGATGCAGAATCCGTCAACCTGCAGACCTGAATATTATGCAAGTCTTTGATATCTGCTCATTCTTAGTCACACTCACTCGCACTTAATAAGTGACTAGCTTAGGGGCGGGATTCCTAGGACCGCTGTTCCATTCCCGATACAGGCAGAAGATTTGCCTCTTTCCCAAAAGGTCCCGTCTGACTCTGAGGTCCACCCAGCCCAATAGTGAATGGGTGGCAGGCCCGCAGCACCCTAATAGTGAATGGGTGGCAGGCCTGCAGCAGCCTAATAGTGAATGGGTGGCAGGCCTGCAGCAACCTAATAGTGAATGGGTGGCAGGCCTGCAGCAGCCTAATAGTGAATGGGTGGCAGGCCTGCAGCAACCTAATAGTGAATGGGTGGCAGGCCCGCAGCAGCCCAATACTGAATGGGTGGCAGGCCCGCAGCAGACCACCCACGTACGCTAGGTTCAAACTTATTAAGACAAGCAACGTGCGTACAACGTAACATTGTAACGCGTTTGCGTAAACACTAATGCGATGAAAACACAACAATTCATTTTGTGTTTTTGCCACATTGTCTCATAAACGGCACGATTTTCATAAAAGCATTACTGAAAATAAAATGCGTGTTTTGATTTTCGCTACAGCTTTGCCTCAAACATTTCTCATTCTAATAAGAACTCAGAGACATATTACCGTAAATATACATAGATCTTCATGAAAACTACCCGTCATCCTTGAAAGATTTTAATCAAAAATTAACTTTCTCTCTTATATCTTCACAGCCTGAAAATGACAACTTTATATTTTCTTTCGTCTGCAATAATAAGCATTCCAATATAGAGATATATAAGGCAGGAAACAGAAGGAGCAAAATGTTGCTCCGTAAACTGACAGAACCAGCCACATTTGAACGCAACGCCTTCCCTTGATGGCTTATATTGATTATAATAGCTTTCAACAGTCGATGTTATGTCCGCAAATAATTAGGATCTAACAACATATTTGCTATAAATTAAGTATTAAAACTCACTGCGTTCATATCACGGATAAAAATTTCCATTTTAACTGCGAAGCGGGTCCTTATCCACCCGATCAAACAATCTCGCGAAGTTTTACTAATGTGCTTAAAAAAGCAGGTCATCAGAATGCAGCAAATCAACGCACTAAAGTGCACACATCAGAAAACCTTTCTCTTAACATTAATTTAAATAATGCTTCCACAAATAAGCTTACGCGCTCCAGTTGGTCACTTCACATATGCATGCGTAACCAAACATGCATGTACGCTACATAAAGGTCTTTAAAATTACTATAAAATAGGTGATAAGGCTACATAAAGCACAGAGAAAAATCTGCTGTCCGAGAATTTTTATAAATCAGGCCTACATACTGACGAACTTATCACTGCAGAAGATTCACGTCTTGTGGGATGTCACACTGTGTTAAGTACCAAACAGCTACCGCGGGATCGCAGTAGATTAGTGCCTTCATACGCAGGCTGAAGCATTCAAAGATTCGTAACACTTGTACAAATAAAAACACGATTACTGTCTTACACAAACGCTACGTTCCCCTCTTCATTTTAATGCATTTGTATCTATTCCTTTAAGAAGGTTACGGCAGCACAGACTGTACATGGTTGGTGAAGGATCAGTTCGAAAGGATGCGAAAATAAGGCTCAAGGCAGAATTACATATATTATCTGGGATATTTCCACGAGTTTATGAGCAAGATCATGGAACCTTTAGTCCCACTGTACGTTCTCCACACGGGATTTTAACCCAAGACCAACACGGTACGAAGCAGGAATACCAACTACTTCATTCTTCTACTCGTTCCCTCTTCTAATGAGCATGCAATTAAAGAGTGTAATTAAAGCAAGACTATTAAGTGACATAACAGGAACGAGTCCTCAAATTTCAGAATCTGTATATACCAAATATTATCCAACCGTCACTGTTTATCGGCAATTATATTAGCACACCCCTACACACGATTCATTCCTAAGAACTTAGACGGCTCTTGCTGTGAAGTGCCAATTATCCACACTGTATTAGGAATACATTGTCAAGTACTGGTAATGTAATTCCAGTGACTTAGCACGGTATTCCAATTCAGATGTTATGTAATCTCATTCACACCATGTTGAACGCGGCAGTCCAATCAGTCAATCGGGTGTCAAAACGCACTAAGCCTCACTGATACGCATGCGCATGGGTAGCCAGCCATTGGTTTTGTAGGTAACAATCTAAAGTGCGTCGGAAGCATTGCTTTTAGCTTCGGTTGCTAGGTTTTAACCCAGGTCACAAAAACAATGAGAAGTTAATTACCACAGCAACCAACAGCCCCCTATAGCTCCTGACTTCGCTGTGAGCTCCGGTGTCTCACTTCCTCGTTCGCCGGTTTCCTATTCTGTGGTCACGAAATATCATACACTTTCTCCTGACAGGGAAATCATGCACACAGGTTTACAGCCCGTAACTCTGATATTCACTATTATGATTCTGTCGTCATAATACAGTAGTAGCAGAATTAAAGAGACACCTGCAAACCGCGTCTCCACTAGTTGTAATCGTCCTCTTTACAGTCGAGCAGAAGTCATTTCAAATTTTGGTTCCGTTTCGAGAAATCAAAATTTGCACACTTCACTTAGAATTTGTGTGATTGTTAAAGTAAAAATGCAGAATCGCGAGCGACAGATAGGAATGTGAGATAAACAATAACCCATAAAAAATTCGGTTCGCTAAAGTAAGGGTGGAAAACAGACGTGCCTAGGTTGTAAAAATACGAAAATAAGGGCTAGTAGTATGATACTGCGATAAAAGCAAAGAATATGGATTCAGAAGGCCAAAGTTCTAGCTGCGGCGTTTTGACGCCCTGCAGTGAAGAAGGTGGGTACCAATGTTTCGGAGAAATATACGGAAGATGAAGACAATACATTCCTCCGAAAGTTCGGCACCCACCTACCTAGTCACACGGTGCCACAGCCTGCATCACAATAGAAACGGTAATTTACGCTCGGATTCTGTAATTGGTGGAAGCCGTAGGAAGTTTATGTGGAGGACAAATGGCAGTTTGAAGTAACGACAGCCAGAGAAGTCTTGGATAAAAATATCCCTCAGTGCTACTTGGTCTTTCACAAACTTTTTACGGATTATCGTATGTCTGAGACTGATTTCTCGTTCATCTCTTCCAAAATATGTTGTTGCCCTACTCAACACCATATTAGAAAGACAAAAAATCAAAGCATGTTAAGGTAAGACATTCTGTAATTGAGAGATGCCAGTACCGAGGACATGATGTAAAGATATTCAACTCGAAACTTTCGGATCAAGATACATTTTGCATGCGTCTACACAAGGCTAAGGAACTTCTAATATTAAGAGCAACGCTCTGCCAGCTACAGGAGTAACAGTGTTATATTGTATTTCAGTGGGAGGATAGTGAGCCACTTTGCACTAGAATTAAGAATGAGTGGAGATACAACCCCGCTGCCCTCATATGTCCTCATGACTTGCATAGGTACAACTTAACTGCACTTCACCCTACTGTAATGTCGCTATACTTATTTCACTTATTTATGCTTTATTTAATGACGCTCTCATCTCAAATAATTAAGGATCGAAAAGAAAGACGATTACGTTAATAATGGATTTCTAATTATGTAGGTTGAAAAAGTGGCCCAGTTTGAAGCATTTTTCAGAATGTTTAATTAAGGAACCTAGAAGTACCATAAAAATCGTCCTAAGTCAATTTGTTCGGTGTTCTGATCTAGCTTCGAAGCAGTCACCTCCTGAACACAGGTCGGAAGTGATATGGCTTGCGTCAACTTTCTCGGTTCTTGCAGCTGCTCAAAGACAACTTGTGGAAAAGAGGAAATTTACATTGACCTAGATTCACGTTATTGCCTGCCATTCGCGGCCACCAACTAGAGTGACCATATACAGGCCGGCATAGCAATGAATGTAACAGTCTTTATTGGACGTGCATGGTTTAGGTCAGTATGGAGCAGAGAGCCTATCGGACGTAACCGCAGCAGCTGGACTACGCTTGTTGCAAACCACAACAATCCGCAATATGTCTGCTAGGTCATTTGGCAAACCTCAGTACACTTGAATGTTTTAAAATGCTGAACAAACTTAATCAGAGTGGCTAGAGTATGAAGTCAGTAAAATACCACATCCAAGTTTCTTCAAGTACGAAGTTCGGAAATACGGAGTATGCGGTTAAACTTAAGTCTGTTGTTTGGCTTTACAACAAATGGTGTCCAATGGATTGCTCTGAAGACAGTGACTACGCCTTGCGGAAGAAAGACAGCATGTGTCTAAAGACGGAATTTCGCTCGAACCATTCTTCTATTAATTGATGTAACCTTACGTTCTTTTTTATATCACTAAATTATATTACAGTATTACTGACAAAGTTTGTACATATGTAAGTTCTATTAGCTGCCTTTAATTTGCGGTTTTATCTTCCATTGTAACGACAAGACACAAAATTATGTATAATTTATATAAAATCCAAGTAAAAGGACAGGTTCGCTAATTCCAATTAACATAAACGATGACAGTTCTAAACGCTCTCCATTAAAAACACTTAAGGCGATTTTGGCAGCGAACGTGTCAAATGCGCCCTTAATGTTCCTTACAAACTCGTTTGCAGTAAGTTCTGTCGCAGAAACAGCCATATGAAAATGAAGTTAATAACCAACATCTATGACACTGTCTCCAGCTCTGAGTGTTTATTTGATAGCTGAAGTATCCGGCTGTTTTTAATTACACAACGCGGAGCACGATATTCTCGTCCAGGCGCAGTCAATAAGGGGATTTGCTGTGAGAGGGAAGACTGGAGATAAATTCCGAGCTCAACGACAGACAAGGGCGCATATATTGCCAGTGTTCAGACCGGCTTCCATTCAACATGCGATAAGAAATTCTTCCTCCGCCTGCACAGTGGCCGATGTATGTGTATGACTACTGAGGTAAATAATAATTTATTGAACCCTATACACCTTCGTGGATTGGTGCTGACAGACACGTGTTACATTGCCACACTGTGCTTAGCTTAACTAATTTTCAACCTGTTTAACGGGCGATTAGCAAATAATTGCATTCACACGAACACTGCATTATTTCATTCGTTCACTTATGTTACCACCATGATCACCACATTTGCCTTCATCTCTTCTTTATCATACATCATATTCGTCATTATTTGCCTTTTTCATACACATATTGCGTAAACAATTAAGAGATCCTACGTGTTCCATGCCAAAACACAATTTCATTAATGAATACTTCATTGTCAGTAATCAAGAAAATTTCCAAACAAATTCATCTACACACAATATTAATACAAGGAATAAGCACCATTTTCACAGACCAAGTGCCACATTATTTTCTTTTCAAAAAAGTACACTCTATGCTGGCATCAAAATTTTCAACATTTTAACACGTAGTTTGACAATCCTTAAGAATGAAAAGGCAAAATTTAAAATAGCATTAGAAGTGCTTAAATACACGTTCCTTTTACTCTGTAGAGAATTTTTTATGTGTAAAGACGATTTATAATTCTGCTTTATAAAATGTGTATAGAATTATACACTGCAAAAATGGTGTATATTGGTGTACGTATTTATGACTTGTTCCATATCCTACTGTCTTTGTGACACACTTATGGATCCAGGGAATGTATGTGTGTGTGTTTGTGTGTGTGTGTGTATGTGTGTGTGTGTGTGTTTGTGTGTGTGTATGTGTGCGTGTATGTGTGCGTGTGTGTGTGTGTGTGTGCGTGTGTGTGTGTGTGCGTGTGTGTGTGTGTGCGTGTGTATGTATGTGTGTGTGTTTGTGTGTGTGTGTATGTATGCGTGTGTGTTTGTGTGTATGTGTGCGTGTGTGTGTGTGTGTGCGTGTGTGTGTGTGTGCGTGTGTATGTATGTGTGTGTGTTTGTGTGTGTGTGTGTATGTATGTGTGTGTGTATGTGTGCGTGCGTGTGTGCGTGTGTGTGTGTGTGTGTATGTACCCTCACATTATCTTACTATATGGATACAAATTACCATGTATTTGCACACATAAGCGACCAAAATGTTATTCGGTATAATTTGAATAGGCCAAGTACGTGTGCGTGGAACTGTTGTAAATAAGACTTAACATGTGCTGGTTGGAAGGGCCACTGACAGAAATAACTGCAACTACCAAACGACAAAATTGAACGACTACTTAGCACTGAATACTTGGCTCAGTAGCTGGCTGCTGGCTGGTTAAATGGCTGTAGGTGCCAACTCACTAGGGTTGTCTGACTCTCTGTTTAGCCTAATAACAGGCTGCAAAAACTATTCCTATGTACGCCTCATAAAGTTTCCATTTTATTCATTTTTGACGGAACTACAAATGTTATATAAACACAGTGTGACACCAAAATTATCTACAGCGGCTCAGTCAATATTTTGATCCCTCGTGCCAAATTTTGAGAGAATCGACAATCGATGGCTTGCCCCAATTTCTGTCCGCACACTTCGGGTCCAGTTAATAAAAATATGAAACACACAGACAGATATGAAAGTTACGGTAGGCTGTACCTGCAAATAGTACTTTCAAAAGAAGAAATCACCCTGTAGCCGAAAATACTTTGTCACTGAGTATCTCTTACAGCAGTTGTTATATTTAACAATTCCCCAAAGAGACATTAACTTGTACAAGTAATTACACACCAAAACTCAGGCCATTTCAAACACGGGTCTGAATCTCCAACGTACGCTTTGCTTTGTTTGTGTATCTGTGATTGTTTGTACCTCTTCCAGAGGACACTGTCTATCTCTCCCGCAACTAATTACTCAGTGGGAGGACAACTGGACAAGTAAAAATAAAAGGGACGCAGAGATGCGAGCGTACGAACCCAGTCACTCTGACATAAACCGAACTTCCAATTTTATTAAAATTTTGCACAGTACCTGTTGTTTAAAGTTTTAATGCTTATTTACAGTTTACATTTCTCATATTGGTATATATTAACCGTTCAAAGGTCAAGAGTAAGTTACTTTCTACGCAATAATCCGCGATAAGCGAAAGAACATTGCTCTTTCTACGGTTCCCAGGCTTTGACTGTCTGTCCTTCTGTTAAAAGCAACATGCAGATGAATATGCGTGTAGAGCATTGGTCAAATTATGATAGGGGAAGACCAAAGTACTCGGAGAAAAACGTGTCCCGGTGCCACTGTGTCCACTACAAATCTCACAAGACTGACCTGGAAATGAAAGAGGGTCTCCGCAGTGACAGGCAGGCGACTAACCGCCCGAGTCATGGTAGGGCCTATAAAGACCAAGATTAGCCTGAATAATATTTAAAGATTCAGTTCGTATTGAGCAGTGAACATAATCGCTCTTTTCTGAGACCCGTACACAAGAAATAAACGTATTCTGTTGGCGGGACGTAGAATTTTTAAAGCTGTGGTGGTAAACGTAGTAATCACTCGGCTTTAAACGGTTACACTTCGTAAACTTACTCTGTTAAAAGAACCATATCTAAACGGAGATAGGAGCCTGATGTAGTATTAAGAGTCTTAGATACAAAAACACTAATCACCAACAAATGCACAAAGAGAGTTTTATCATCAATCGTAACACACTCCTACATGTTTCGACCCTGCTGGGTCATCTTCAGGGAGAACTTTTTTGTTATCGTTACACTAAGGTTGCACTTTATAGTTGAGTGAGAATGTGCTGTTGACTGTGTACCGCGTTGTTTTTGGAGGCGTGAACTCTCCGCGGTGCAGGCCCCGGGCCCGGACCGCGGAGAGTTCGCGCCTCTTTGTGCATTTGTTGGTGATTAGTGTTTTTGTATGATACACTGCACGGACATGGAACACATTAAAGTCTTAGAAACATTTCCAATACTGCGATAATATATCCCTGAACGATGGGAAGGGCGTTTGAGTGAATATCAGTGTTAACTTGTGAACCCACGAAACAAAAATAAAAGTTTGTATTCTACCATATCTTCCTGCATACATTTTTTTAATACTGTATAGTTATTCCTTCCAGAATCTGATAATTACTGTATATAAGTAACAACGAACTCCTGCAAACTCAACAACAACATAGAGTGTAAACCTACGCAACTTCACTATACACTATTTCGTGCAAGACGCTAAATTAGAGAAGACAACGCGTTGGTTTACTGAGGACAGCCATTTGTATACGAATGGCAATACGAAGGATATGAGGAACAAGAAATTCCAACGTCTAAGGGAATGGTCCACTTATCCAAAAAAATGTACAGTCTGGTATTTTAATTTTAATGTGGGCCATCCCGTTCTGCGTATATTAATAATACACAGAGAGGTAATATCTGTACATCACAACAAGTGTTATGCTGTACGGATATTACCTCCCATCTACAGTCTGGTATACTTTGCACACTGGTGGTAATCTGGGCAGAGTATTCCAAAAGAAGACTCTGGCTGTGGACGCCATGGGACAGTTTCCGAAGAGAACTCTGTTTTGTTTTAGCAGTGACGGGCTTTTGATCTAAATAAAATGTTTCTTTGGACGTAATAGAGGTCTGTCACTCATTGTCCTGCTCTCCTAGACATTCTGAACACTCACTGACATAGTGTTCTAGGAATTCTAAACACTCACTGCCATACTGTTCTAGAAAATCTAAACACTCACTGCCATATTCTTCTAAAGATTCTGAACATCCATTTCCGTAATCGGGTAATTCTAAATTGCTACGATTTTCCACTTGCGGTGATATTTCCTTGGCCACTATACTCTTCTGACATTAAACACTAATTATTAATTGCGGGAAGTTATAAGGGATCATGTTGATTATAGCACAATCACCCTAAAATTATCCTAGAACTGAAACCTGAAGTATGCATCGTTACCAGGACAAATTGCTACTGGTATTTCGAAACGGACAGTGCAGAATTTCCCTACGTGGTATGCCGTGCTGTTGAGCTGCATGGTGGACACGAACATCACGTTCACACGCAATGTCAAGATGAGCGATGGCTCGCTGAAACCCACAACACAACTGGCAATATAACTGTGGCTTTCGTTCGTAATCGAATTGTGTAAATAAACGTTATGTAACATACAAAGTAAACATTCCTTTCACGAAAACACCGTAATAAAATAATGCTTTAAATAGAATGAAGCGTGAAACGCCTTAGCAAAACTGGAATGACGCCCTGTGCAGGGTAAACAGCAATACAACAACGAAAGTGAAACTTTTCTTTCAAAACTTCAGAACAAAGTGCACCTTATTTTTCGATCTCCATAATAAGAGCAGCAAACTTTTATGTTAAGCTGATCAGCAACAGCAGTACTGGGATAGCAGTCTCTTAAACAACTTGGGCGAATTAACATAATCTGTTCGATTTCATGTTTTACAGCATGAATCAGGTAAAGTACTCGGGCGAAACTTCTTTAATCACAGTTCAGTAGATCCTAATGGCTGGCTAAAATCAGAGCTCATTAACAGCAATCCTTTAAGATGTCTTAAAAAGAGACGCCTTACCAGAAGTTAGTAAACAAGTATGCCTGAAGCACACTCAGATGAACAACAAGTGTACGTTCTTAACAAGTCAACAGCATGTAAGATAAAATCGTAACATAAATTTAGCCAGAAAAACAAACAAATAGAAATCACATCATGATGACATTAAGTGCTGCATCGCACCAGCTAACAGCTTCGGTATTTCCACGTCCAATCTACAAAGGCAAATAGTACTTTAAAGACCATTATTTTGTTTGCAGTTTTGTATGGGAGTGGGACTGAAGTCTTCTGCCTTAAGGGAAAGAAATAAAGTTACGGTGTCTACGACAGGCATTCTCAGTACGTTACTTGGAATTAACAGACGGGACGTAAAAGGGAATATAATCACTTACATACTCAGCAGCTTAAAACATTATACACTTTACAAAATATTCACATATTCTGATCAACGGAGTCGAGAAAGGGGACAGATTGTTAATTGTTAATTCGTTAATTGTTAATTGTAAATTCGTTGAACTAACATATAGGGAGGAAAACATTCTGCATTAAAGCAAGTTTAAATCAAGAATGGTCTTTGTGACGAGTGGTTTGTGCAGTAAAACTTATGTACCACGGAATTCGGACTCCTTTCAAGTGTAAAAATGTTATCTAAAAATTCATTGTGGTAAACATATATACCGTATTATAAAGAAATACAGAAGATATTTTTATGACTATGCAACGATACAGAGTCATCTTAACCAACGTCGTGACGTATGTTTGTTCATAGTAAGACATTCTAAGTAGATTCAAAACGTGACCATCTATTGAGTGCTGTCAAAATGGCAGGATTTGTTTCACTGAAATCAGCAAATAAATACCAAATGTATATCCCACGAACTTGGTCACCATCACTCAGTGTTCCAAAAATCTCCATCATGTAATAAAGCATCTTTAAGTTATGCATGTAAATTTTGTGTTGTACAATACCAGCATGTAAATATTGAGGTAGAACATAAATTGAATCCCTTGGTAATTTCCAACCGGTTCTTCCATCATTTTCTGTGTTCCGCTTTTCTTACTGTTCCGTTACGTCCAATAACACCTGTCAGATTATCTCTCACGACAAGTTTATCCGAAGTATCGTAACAAGACCACTAATCAAAATTCTGAATAGGACAACAAAAACACGAAAATATCAATAATTTCTTTGTTTTGGTTCTCTTGGAATGATTCACAGAGTCACTGGCTATGGGAACCTGCACACCCGCCTTCCTATTAGAGAAATGTTTTCAATACAAACATCGTACATTCTGCAGAGTAGCATACCATATTCAAACCTAATACTGCCTAATTAATTCCCGACGTTAATTTAGGAAGCACAGAAAATAATATTCAAACATTAAAACAGTTACGCCTTTTGTGACGGCCCTGTATTACGGACATTGCACTAACAGAAGTCTAGCAATAACACGCATTTAGTTTTGAATCCTCCTAACACTAAAATAGAACAGGGAAACGAGGTTTACTATGGCAAAAATACATTCGAACTGATGGTAAACGTTTTAATCCCGTGTAGGAAGGAGAGGGGGGAGTTACGGTGGGATTTCAAACAGAAATGTAACATCCAGTAAAGTAAATCAGGCGGCAGGAAGGGGGTTTCATGTAGTTACATAAGCTTCTTATATTTCGCATGGGAGATTATGTTCAGGGGGCACTGAATTGCTTCACCGCAGTGGAACAATTCAACCAATGACTTCATCCGATACAAATAAAATATTTGGAAACTGCCGTTAAATCCTGGTTCATTTAAACAAGCTTTCGTTATCTGAGATTATACAGTGTGTTATGTCGGAATGATTTGTAAATAATAATAATAAAAATACCAGAAAGAGGTCGTAATCTAATTTAAGATACTATCCGTGGATTTAGACATACCTGACAAAAACCACATAATCTTTCCAAACGCGCGGGTCTCCGGGTCCATATTTGACCTCTGGATTTTCAAAACTTCGAACTTGGCTTACGAACACTCAACTGCGATATGCAGTGACACTATCGTGCTTATGTAACAAACATAACATATGATACTCACGGTTGCAACAACACCTGAGGTGAAGTGACTGTGCAAACTGGTGAGCAAATCTGGCAATAATTATTTGTAATAACAGCACACATAAAATTTCTCATGTTTTAAAATTCATGTTAACATGACACAACTACTGTTATACATCTTACGTGCAGTGAGTATTATACAGACAGGATTCATTCCAAAGTATCGCAGACTTCAAACCACATACAAGTTAGACCAACATGTTTCGGCTAGCATATGTAGCCACCTTCAGGGAGCACACACAAAGGTCATGTTTAGTTACAAATATATCTTCTACAATGTTATATATTTTAACTAAACATGGCCTTCGTGTGTACTTCCTGAAGACGGTTACATATGTTAGCCGAAACATGTTGCAGTAAGCTGTGTATTGGTGTATAAAGCGTGCAAGAAGTTGAAATAAATCTTACGTGTCTATGATACACGTAATTTCCAACTATTCATGTCTTGTATAAACCAAAGAATAAGATACAAAAACACTAGTCACCAACAAATGCACAAAGAAAGTTTTATCATCAATTGTAACACAGTCCTACATGTTACGAACTGTGTTAGAGATGGATAATATATGTGTACATAATCCCATTAAATGTTAAACGTTACTGCGGGCCTGCAGGCCGGGACCGCAGAGGGTTCACGCCTCCAAAAACAACGCAGTACACAGTCAACAGCACATTCTCACTCAACTATAAAGTGCAACCTTAGTGTAACGACAACAAAAAGTTCCCCCTGAAGATAAGCCAGCAGGGTCGAAACATGTAGGAATGTGTTACAATTGATGATAAAACTTTCTTTGTGCATTTGTTGGTGATTAGCGTTTTTGTATAATATAGTGCACGGACATGGAACACATTAAGTTCAAAGAATAAGATGTTTAAAAGATTAAACAAATACATGAGTAGAATGTATTACACTAGCAAGGCATTCAGTGCAGAACACATAAAATTCACTTTTCTAAAACAGACTTCCCAGTCATACTATCTGTATCTGATACTACATTTAAGTAATGAAAGTATACAATTCAATAATAAATTGTAGTTCAAATCACTGACAGGTTCGATTCCAACAAGCCACTTTCCTTTATTTATTGCTTGATATGTTGAATAATTCAAAAAGTGTTGCCATTGGCATATTTGTCAATAGTAATCGCTTTCGTTTCTTAGGAGGAAACAAACAAAGAAGGAATGTACGCAAAAACGTAATATTGAGGCGCGTTCACGTAACCACGTTTAACGAGGAAAATCATTAAGTATTACATATTTTGAGTATGTGTCATTTGTAGCCTTAGATATGCAGACGCAAAACGCATGCGCCGTATTATACTGTCATCTGTGGCCTGGCCAGGTGTACAGAATTTTTCCACATTATATGATATACAACACTAGTTTCGAAAAAGAAAAGTTATGAAATATAAAACGTGTGTCCTCATTTTCTCCACAACCTTTTTTTTTCTGAAACACTTCTCATTCTAAAGAGAACTGAGAGAAATATTCTAATAAATGTAAACAGGTCTTAATGTAAGGTACCCGTTATTCTTATCAGGTTTGAATGAAACTTGAATTTTCTCGACAGGTTTTTAAAAAACCCTGAAATATCAAGTTTCATGAAAATCCGTCCAGTGGGGGCCGAGTTGTTCCATGTGGATGGAGAAACATGACGAAGCTAATAGCCGCTTTTTGCAATTTTGCGAATGCGCCTAAAAAGTAGGTCACCATACTGCCCGTGTGTGAGCGTTGCCGTTTCAAATTTGAAACATTTCGCCCACTAAACAAAACTTGGTATCAACGTCATGCAATTGGTGTCCGCCCCACTTCCACAGTCTTCACTTCCTACTCTTTGTAATGCCAGTGCTGCAGACGCGCGAACTGGTAAAGTGAGTTTACGAGTTACAAGAGAGGGAAACTAACTGGTCAGGGAAATCTGAAAACAAATCCGTCGCTATAATACGGGATGTAGCATTTGAAAAAGAAAATTCCTTTGAATTCCAATCGTGCGTTACTTGATTTAATCTTAGATGACCCTGTAATTCCGCCACTGTCATAGACTATTTGAACACTTTCTCAGTATTAAATATAGGCCTGTTGCCTTATTGCACATAATTAGCTGACTGATCCTCGCAGTGGAATCGAACTAATACATTTACACACTCAGATTACTGTCCTAATTACTCTGGCTACACAAGAACAACGCCGATGCCAGTGGCCGCGCGGTCTAAGGCGTAGGTCTGCCGCCGAGCACTAGCTGGGATCGTGGGTTCGAATCCCACCGGGGGCATGGATGTTTGTCTCTTGTGAGTGTTTGTGCTGTCAGGTAGAGGTCTCTGCGATGGGCCGATCCCTAATCCAGAGGAGTCCTACCGACTGTGTTCTGTGTCTTGAGTGTGATCAATTGAAAATAAACAACCTCGACACCTACTGCGAGTAAGTAGAAGAGGTAAGGACTACAAAACAAAAAACATACGAACAACGCTATCGCGGTACATGACGGACAGTGGAAAGTCTCCACGTCTTCTCTCTCTGGTGGTCCATTAAAAGCGACATCAGGATCAACTTCCTTTTCAGCCCGCATTTGCCTCGAGAAAGGAACACAGAAAAACTATCGGATGTGAGGCTTGGTTGCCATCTGACACAGCCTAGACATTGTTTCGAAGAGATACTTCGTAGCCATGCCGAGATTCGAACCTAGGTCGTCCAGTCTGAAGCCACTCACTTTACTGAAAGGCACAGCCTGTGTCACTGCACATAAATCAAGCGATCACGATAGGTTAGACACGGGATATATAGCAAGCAATAAATCCACACAAAACCGCGGGGAAATCTCACGTGGCGAAGCTGAACTGGGATTGGAAACGTATTTTTTAAATAATCCTAAAAACCCAGTAATTAATACAAAACCTTTAAACATGAAATCTGCGCGAGTTACATTAGTTTATTCTTTTCTTTATGCCCAGATTTAAAAAAACTTACTAATATACTGCAATGTGCTTACTGATTTATGAGTATGAAGTCTAACATCATCCCGAATGTCGCAGCGACACGGATAGTTCGATTGAGACAGAACAAAACGGTTCAACGACGACTTCTTTTGTTGTGGGATTTGAAGTTTTCGGTTGAAAAACGACAAAGAGATTTTTACATACATATGAGGATTTCCGGTTAGAACTCACAGACGTCTGGTCCGAATAAAACTCTGTTGAAAATAAGGTATAAATCTGCTCCTGTGTTTATTTAAGTATCGTACCATGAAGACGCATAGGGGAAGAGGAGTCTGGAGCATTAAATCGCAAATTCTTTAACATCGGAGGCAGGTGACTAACTCCACCCCCAGAAATGTGTTTCTGATACCAATGGAATACACGTTATATGGACATCAAAGCTGCTACAAACGCGGTGGCAAAAGGAAAATCAGTGTTCTCGAAGGAAATCGAACCCCGATTCTTCGGTCGTTCAATATGTAACCTAGTCATCACACTAATCTTCTTGCCGTAAGTTCTTCTCAGCGTTACTCATTCTGGTATATACACAGCTTACTTTTTCATCTTTTCTTTGTCTCGTAGAAGACATAATGTGTTTTGATGCTGTACAGAATTGCAAATAAGTCCATAAAACTATCAAAACAAACATGTTTCAACTGACATTCCAGCTCACTGTACTGACACGCACATATTCGATTGAACCACAATAAAGTAAATGTTTTCAAAAGCTGCATATTTTTAGAGGGCCCACAAATGTTAACACATATTACTGCAGTTGCCACATAAAAAGCACCTTCATTGCCACCATCTCACAATTTCGTGTCACCTGCCTACTGTTAATGCATATCGTGCGGAATTCAGAGTACGCGAACAGAACGCTCTCGTGTGAAATAATGTTGGTATTAAGCTTCGCAAAAATCTGTAATTGTGTTCAAAGGTTGAGAGGAGGACAAAAGCACAAATACCGTAGTTTCGTAAGCCCGTATTTTTTTCCCCACTCATAAAGAAAAGTAAGCTAAAAGCATTTCCAAGAGGGGACTTAAAAATGAAAGACTTTACACAGCAAAATACTATGTGAGGCTTTCTAACGGGGCTCTTAAGTGCTCGAGTCAGACTGCTACATCATAGTTCTGAATCCTGAAAGCAATAAGATACTTCGTTCTTTATCCTATGTCTGTAACTTTCATGAAGAAAGTAGTGTGCATGTGAGTTACAACCGTCCTAAAGGTTCGTCTTCATGTACGAATTTACAACTACTGTACATATATAGGTATAAATACAAAAACGCCATTCCTCAAATTTACAATATTAAACTTCCAAGCAATTACAGTAATGGAATTTCTGAAGACGGTGTCAGTGCTATTCATGTCAAAACTGGTTAAGATTACTATATTTTCTCCCCAGAAATCTGTTCCCACGTGTATCATTTATGATTTTTCCTGAGGATGACAGACCTGGTTTCAAACAGATTTAAACCACAGGTAAAATTATTTGCATATCCCTATACTCGAATTCAGCATTCAACAAGGAGACGACTCTTCCACAGGCAAATTGGACTTAAATTTAAGAAAGAAACTAGCAAAGTACTGCACTCGAAGCATAGCTTTTATTGGTGCTGAAAACTGAACTCTTCGGTAAATAGATCAGAAATACCTGGACATTTTGAAATGCAGTGCTGGTGAAGGATGGAGAAGATTAGTTCGACCGATCGGGTGAAAAATGAAGTATTACATGAAGTTAAGGAGGAAAATAATAGCCTACAAACAATAAAGAGAAGAAATCCTAACTGGATTGGTCACATATTGCGTAGGAACTGCCTTCTAAAACACGTTATTGAAGGCAAGGTACAAGGAAAGATATAAGTGACAGGAAGACGAGAAAGAAGACATAAGGAGATACTAGATGACCTTAAGGAAAGGACAGGATGCTGGAAATTCAAAGAGGAAGCACTAGATTGCACTCTGTGGGGAGCTCGCTTTGGAAGAGGCTACGGACCTCCCGTAAGACAGAGTACGGAATGCATGAACAGTCGAATTGCACGCGAAGAGCAGGCCTTACGTTTCGCTACATTTTATACAGAAGTGTACTCATCAGTCTTTTCCAGCAGCGCCCTGAGGTATTCACAACATCCCACTTGACAGTATTCGTATTACTTTTGTGCATACTGCGACGGCTCTTAACACTTTTCGCACTCACGTTAAACAGAAGTGGACCCTGCACATTTCCCCACTTCTATGAAGAAAGCTTTGCAATTCCACAATCTTCCGACATTCATAAAAGTAGGGCAATATATTACAGTAGCCCCTCACCTAATGCTGTTTCATCCAGCGCGATTTCGACTATACGCGGGTTTATATAATTATTTATATATATATATATTAGAAAATATGTGCCGAACACCGAAAATATATATGCATAGACACGGGCATCTACTCACTGAACGACCGCAGAAGGCGACAGCATGTGCTATTCTACCACTGTGTAAATGTTTGTGTCGAAAAATGCATTCATTTTTAAGCGACTGGAGTTCCATAATCGTCCACGTCTGTGTAACCCCATATTCCCGCTTACGAAATTTACGCAAGGCGGGTTTGCCTCACACGCAGTGATCGCTCCCCTTAACAACCACGCTGCAAGAAACAGCACTGTAATTAGTCACATTTATTCGCTTTTCTTAACATGTTCGCTGATTCTCACATTAATGTCTAGAAATTGGGTTAGTCACCTCTTCTGTACAAACTGAAGAACTTATCTGAAATGTTGGTAGTTTTCCCTTGCAGTTGCCGTTAGAACTTTAATATTTCTCTCTATTCCTTCTCTGTCTTAGTTATCCGTCTTTTCTGTTTTTTCTTCGATGTTACTGAGACTACAAAATCTCCCATCTAATTCAGCACGTAGGATTGGTATCCTGAAGACTATATGTGCCTTTCGAAAGGGTAGGTTGCCGAATGGTTTGTAGGGCAAAAAATTGGGGTAACTTTTCGTTGTAATGTGTCGTAAATTGCATTTTAACCGCACAGCCAGTATTATAGCATTAAAAGGAGAAAGAGAAGCCAGCACAGAGTAGATACCTTTTCCTAACCTCTTTTTTCTTTGGGTTTTGTGTAGGTTTTAGTTGGTTATAAAGCCTCGGGTTGTTCCGAGGTTTAAGGAGTAAAGTTTCGAGCGTAATGGCTATCCGACAGTCCTTTGCTTCTCTTGTACATCGATATATGGTTTGTAACAGCAGAACGCTATAAAACAAGTAGGAAAGTTAGAAGCAAGTTAAATAAAACCATGCCGAACCAACGCTTTCGTAAAAGTAGCAGAAAGTTACACAAAGGAACACGCAGCCACCATGACGGCCTGTGTAGCCTACGAGTGACGCTGCAAATCCAATGTTTTGTGAATGTGGAAAGCTACTTGGAATTCTTATAACCGGAAACCAGTCATATTAAACCCACTGACAAACAATGACGGGTAACCACGTCACGGAATTTAATGCCAGTGTCGAATATCGTTGAGAGCACTGATGGATGGCATTGGTCGCGCGATGTCATTGAATTACCGGTGGAATTCCCATTAAATTCAATGTAAAAATATAACAAATCTCATCTCGATTTACTGGCTCAACTGGTACACTTCCTGCTAATTCACACTTTAAACATTACAGCTCTTAACAAATACTGTGATATTAAAATCTGACTGAGTGTGCAAGTTGTAAGCCGAGAGGTTCTGAAAGGACAGTCTGATAGGCTACACACGTCAATAATGAGCTAGATGTACCATTTCAGGCTGAGTATCACTAAGTAATATTGCAAAGAAAACGAAACAATGGATTCTGTTTATTGCTGACCTATACGTCACTGCCAGAAACAGAAAAATATTGAGTGTTACGAAATAATGCCTTTATGGCGAATGTATGTCGCTGGCAACAAAGAAAAGCGCACTTAGTTCTCCATGTAAGGCCCCCCGATATTTTTATTCCATTCTAATAAAATTCGGATTTTCCCAACAGATTTTCATAAACATTTCTAATATGAAACTTCAAGTAAATCCGCCCAGTGGCA